>JACEEZ010016349.1:160000-200000 GCA_016584305.1 Chionoecetes opilio
ACACACACACACACACACACAGACACAAACAAAAAAATACAACACACACACACACACACACACAACACACACACACACCAGCACAAACCACACCCCACACCAACACCATGAAAAAGAGAATTGAAATGAAAGATAGATGAATTAAATCCTGCTTCTCCATGCACTAAACTCCACCCACCCACTTCCTCAGACTCCTTCCTTCCTTCCTTCTTCCTATCAACTTTTCTTTCCTTCAATCATTCCCGACACACCTATCCTTCCTTCCTTCTCCCATGCACTATATAATTTATAAGCTCCTATCCCACCCTCCAACTTCTCAAAAACTCCCTTCCTTCCTTCCTTTCCTTCCTACAAACTCCTACTATCCTTCCATCTTTCCCTATACACACCTTTCCTTCCTTCCTTCACCCATACATTAGGCCCCCATCCCACCCTCCACCACCTCAAGACCTCCCTTCCTTTCTTCCCTCCCTCCCAGGTGCTGCCAATGCTTCGTCAGTACTGGCAGGTTCTGGAGCGCCTCACACGTCTGGGCTTCCTAAGGGCCTGGTACCGCCCTAACCTGGTGCTGGAGACGCTGTACCACGTGCCCGGACAGAACAAAACCATCGCCACATGCTTTGAAGTCCTCTACCTGCGCCGAGGACCTGTTTATTAATTGATTCTGCAAGATGATTGGTGTTGACATAACTTTTTCTTCCTACTTTTTTATTTTCTTCTCCTTCTTAACTTTTCCTTCTTCTTTCCTTTCTTCTTCTTTTTCTTCCTTCTTTCCTTACACACCCTCCTTCCTTCCTTCTTTCCATCCTTTCTTACATATTTCTTCCTTTCCTTCAATCCTCCTTACACACCTTCCTTCCTTCCTTCTTTCCATCCTTTCTTACATATTTCTTCCTTTCCTTCAATCCTTCCTTACACACCTTCTTTCCATCCTTTCTTACATATTTCTTCCTTTCCTTCAATCCTTCCTTACACACCCCCTCCTTCCTTCCTTCTTTCCATCCTTTCTTACATATTTCTTCCTTTCCTTCAATCCTTCCTTACACACCCCCTCCTTCCTTCCTTCTTTCCATCCTTTCTTACATATTTCTTCCTTTCCTTCCATCCCTCCTTACACACCTTCCTTCCTTCCTTCTTTCCATCCTTTCTTACATATTTCTTCCTTTCCTTCAATCCTTCCTTACACACCTTCCTTCCTTCCTTCCTTCACCCATGCACTAAGCCCCCATCCCACCCACCTCCTCAAGAACTGCCTTCCTTCCTTCCTTCCTTCTCTACAAACTCCTTCCTTCCCTACTTCTTCAAGGTGATTGGCGTCGACATAACTTTTTCTTCCTTCTTTTTCCTTTTCCTCTTCCTTCTTAACTTTTCCGTCTTCTTTCTTTTCTTCTTCTTTTTCTTCCTTCTTTCCTTTCTTATTCTTGCCTTTCTTCCTCTTTTTCTTCCTTCTTTTTCCTCTTCTTCCTTCTTAACTTTTCATTCTTCTTTCCTCTTCTTTTTTCTTCCTTCCTTTTCTTCTTCTTCTTAACTTTTCCTTCTTCTTTCCTTTTTTCTTTTTTCTTCCTTCTTTTTCCATCCTTGCTTTTAAATCCCTCTTCTCTTCCTTAACTTCATCACTTTTTTCTCTACAAACTTTACTTTCCTTCTTATCTTCCTTCCTTACAAAATGACGAAAAGTTTAGAGTTATGTATGACCTGCTCCTCATTCCGATCGGTGGTGGTGTTAGGGGTGGTGTTATAGTGGTGGTGTTATAGTGGTGGTGAGGTGCTACTATTCCTACTACTACTACTACTATTTCAGCTACTATTACTGCTACTACTGCCGCTACTACTACGATCACTACTATTTCTGTTACTATTGCTACTAGCCTACTATTATGAACACTACTATTCTTGCTACTATTGCTGCTATTACGACTACTACTACTATTCTTTTTTACTTAATAAATGATACTTCCACCCAAAGTCTATTTATGTAAAGTTTGAGAATGAATTGATTTTATAAGTTCGTGGTGTGTGTGTGTGTGTGTGTGTGTTTGTGTGTGTTGTAGTGTGGTACTGCTCGTAGTGTGTGTGTCTGTGCTGTGTGTGTCGTCTGTTGTCTGTCTGTCTGTTGTCTGTGTTGTTTGTGTGTGTGTTGTTGTTGTGTGTGTGTGTGTGTGTTGTGTGTGTCTGTCTGTCTGTCTGTTGTCTGTCTGTGTGTTGTGTGTGTGTGTGTGTGTGTGTGTGTGTGTGTTGTGTTGTGTGTGTTGTGTGTGTGTTGTGTGTGTTGTGTGTGTGTTGTGTGTGCTGTTGTTGTTGTGTCTGTTGTTGTCTGTTGTTGTTGTGTGTGTGTGTGTGTGTTGGTTGTGTGTTGTGTGTGTGTGTGTGTGTGTCCTGTCTGTCTGTCTGTCTGTGTCTGTCTGTCTGTGTGTGTGTTGTTGTTGTGTGTGTGTGTGGTGTTGTCTGTGTTGTCTGTTGTCTGTTGTGTGTTGTTGTTGTTGTGTGTTGGGTCTGTCTGTCTGTGTGTGTGTGGTGTGTGTGTGGTTGTGTGTGTGTGTGTGTTTGTGTGTGTGTGTGTGTGTGTGTGTTGTCTCCACTAAACCCGCAGTATAAACTCCACCCCAACATAGAGACAAACCAGAACGGATCAATCATTCCTTCATCCCCAAACCAAATCTGTGTCTTTCTTTAAACACACACGACAATCTCCCCTCGTGCCTGACTCCCTGACCTTACATGACCTAACTAGAGCGTGAAGACAGACGGTGGCATGACAGAAGGCTATACAATGACCTCTTGACCTCTTGAACCCACCATGTGCCACCTTTACAACACACATACACACACACACACACACACAAAAAAAAAGGGATTTTCCTCGATTTTCCTCATAGTGTAGAAGGTTTTCCCGAGGACTTCATAGCTTCCTTGACGGGGTGGGTGTGTGGATATGTGGGAGGGGCGTGTTAGGTTACGTCACTAGGCCCCTCCCCTCCGTCAGGTTAGCTCCGCCCTGCACATGCCTACCTTGGATTGAGAGTTGAGACACACGGGCCACTCAGTTTGGTATCTGCGAGTGTGTGTGTGTGTGAAGGTGTGACAAGCGGTGGAGCTCATTGCTATAGCTTAACTTGTGTTGTGTGTGTTAGTGAAGTGTGGAGGACTGAGGGTTGTGGTAGTGGTGGTGGAAGAGGGTTGGAATAGAGTAAGGAGAGGGTGTTATAGTGTGGTGTTTGTGGTGTTGTGGTGGTACGTGGTGTAGTGACCTGTTTTGCTGCAGCCGACGCCCATCTAAGGTGAGACATTTTACCGACTTTCCGTTGGATTCACAAATGTCATGGCCGTTTCGTGTGTGTGTGTGTGTGTGTGTGTGTGTGTGTGTGTGTGTACCCGCGTGTGTGTTTGTGTATCTTTGACTGTGCGTGTGTGTGTGTTTGTATATTTAGGTGTGTGTGTGTGTGTGTATGTGTGTGTGTGTGTGTGTGTGTGTGTGTGTGTGTGTACCAGCGTGTGTGTTTGTATCTTTGACTGTGCGTGTGTGTGTGTTTGTATCTTTAGGTGTGTGTGTGTGTGTGTGTGTGTGTGGATGTGTGTGTGTGTGTGTGTGTGTGTGTGTGTGTGTGTGTGTGTGTGGGTGTGTGTGTGTGTGTGTGTGTGTGTGTGTGTGTGTGTGTGTGTGTGGATGTGGAGCAAGACGCGGGTATGTACAGTCCACTTGTTAACCTTGCCATTAAGCCATTAAATACACTGGTTGACCGTGACCTATCTAATCCACACCCCTATCCACCGTATTATCCACCTTACTATCCACCTATACTATCACTCCACACACATTTCTTCAACCACCTATGTACCCACTAATCCACCATCCATCCATACACTACGTCAAATCCACCCCATATCCATCTTCCTCTTAACTTAAATCCACTGATCTAAATTCCTTTCATCCTCTTTATCCACTTTAACACATTTACGTAAAGTTTCCTACATTTATGTGTATTGACTTCCTTGTGTGTGTGTGTGTGTGTGTGTGTGTGTGTGGTTGTGTATTCATCTAGTTGTATTGTGTGTGCGTGTGTGTGTGTGTGTGTGTATGGTTGTGTATTCATCTAGTGGTAGTGTGTGTGTGTGTGTGTGTATGGTTGTGTATTCATCTAGTGGTATTGTGTGTGTGTGTGTGTGTGTGTATGGTTGTGTATTCATCTAGTGGTAGTGTGTGTGTGTGTGTGTGTGTGTGTGTGTGTGTGTGGTTGTGTATTCATCTAGTGGTATTGTGTGTGTGTGTGCGTGCGTGTGTGTGTGTGTGGTTGTGTATTCATCTAGTTCTAGTGGTATTGTGTGTGTGTGTGTGTGTGTGTATGTGTGTGTGTGTGTGTAGAATGTGGATGGATGTATAACCGAGTGTGATGGACTGGATACTGATGTGGAGAAGGAAAAGGAGAATGTGGAAGATATGAAGAAAGTAAGATGATGTGGATGGAGGAAAAGATTATTGAGTCCAGGAGTGAGGAGCAGATTAGGAGACAGGAAATGTTGATAAGGCGATATAAAATTATGGCTTATATTTAGAACATGACTGGATTGTCTGGATTCAAGTATTTTTTTGTTTACCTTTGTACTGTTTCTATAGGTCAGAACGAGTGTGAAAGTAACAATGAAAGGTTGTGCAAACATTATTTTTTTCATAGGCTAGGTAGGTTAGGTTAGGTTAGTTTGAGGGTTAGGTTAGGTTAGGTTAGGTTAGTTTGAGGGTTAGGTTAGTTTGAGGGTTAGGTTAGTTTAAGGGTTAGGTTAGTTTGAGGGTTAGGTTAGTTTGAGGGTTAGGTTAGGTTAGGTTAGTTTGAGGGTTAGGTTAGTTTGAGGGTTAGGTTAGGTTAGGTTAGTTTGAGGGTTAGGTTAGGTTAGTTTGAGGGTTAGGGTTAGGTTAGGTTAGTTTGAGGGTTAGGTTAGGTTAGTTTTAGGGTTAGGTTAGGTTAGTTTGAGGGTTAGGTTAGGTTAGGTTAGTTAGGTTAGGTTAGTTTGAGGGTTAGGTTAGGTTAGGTTAGGTTAGTTTGAGGGTTAGGTTAGGTTAGTTTGAGGGTTAGGTTAGTTTGAGGGTTAGGTTAGGTTAGTTTGAGGGTTAGGTTAGGTTAGTTTAGTTTAATGGTTTGATAAGGTTATTATTTGATGCTTTTACAAATGGAGTGTTTTTTCCAGTCAAAACGTCTAAAAAGTGTATTTTTAGAAATTTGTCATCACTTTTTGAATTGCAAAAAAACACTTTTTTGCGGATTGCACAAGGAGCAAACTATCGCCATTAGGAAAACATTCACATATTATGCGAAAAAAAATCAAACTTGTCAGAAAATCTTGCAACAGTCATGAAGTACATTTTTACCAAAATTATTGTCCATTTAACTATGTATATTTATATCTCCTCATAAGTCTGTTTATCTATTTATCTATCTTTCTATCCGTAAGTCTACTGTTAATGTCTGTCTATCTATGCGTGAGTGTGTCTGTCTATCTTTCCTGTCCATTTAAAAAATTTTCTTTTCATCTATTCGTAAGTCTGTCTGTCTATCTATCTACCTTTCTATCCGTAAGTGTCTATCTACTGTCAATTTCTGTCTATCTGTTCGTGAGTGTGTATGTCTATCTCTGTCTATCTACTGTTAATGTCTGTCTATCTATGCGTGAGTGTGTATGTCTATCTCTCTGTCTATCTACTGTTAATGTCTGTCTATCTATGCGTGAGTGTGTATGTCTATCTCTCTGTCTATCTACTGTTAATGTCTGTCTATCTATGCGTGAGTGTGTATGTCTATCTCTCTGCTATCTACTGTTAATGTCTTCTATCTATGCGTGAGTGGTCTGTCTATCTCTGTCTATCATGTTATGTCTGTCATCTATGCGTGAGTGTGTATGTCTATCTCTCTGTCTATCTACTGTTAATGTCTGTCTATCTATGCGTGAGTGTGTATGTCTATCTCTCTGTCTATCTACTGTTAATGTCTGTCTATCTATGCGTAAGTGTGTCTGTCTATCTCTCTGTCTATCTACTGTTAATGTCTGTCTATCTATGCGTGAGTGTGGTTGTCTATCTCTGTCTATCTACTGTTAATGTCTGTCTATCTATGCGTGAGTGTGTATGTCTATCTCTCTGTCTATCTACTGTTAATGTCTGTCTATCTATGCGTGAGTGTGTCTGTCTATCTCTCTGTCTATCTACTGTTAATGTCTGTCTATCTATGCGTGAGTGTGTCTGTCTATCTCTCTGTCTATCTACTGTCAATGTCTGTCTATCTATGCGTGAGTGTGGTTGTCTCCTTGGCTTCATCGTGTACTCTGGCCTTGTCTGGGGTGGAGAAAGTTCACACAACACACACACACACACACACACACACACACACACACACCACACACACACACACACACGCCCTTCTTTCACGCATCACCCCCCTTCCCACTCACCCCCATCCCTCCCCTATGACCTCGACCTGCCCCTACCCCCCCCCCTATCTGTACCCACACCCACCCACTCACTCACCCACCCACACCTATACACTCACCCATTCACCCACTCATTCATGCCCCATCCACATCCTGTTCGTATATATTCATTTATTATTCCATATCCACACATCCACCTAGCTATCCATCCATCCATATTATGACTCACTTTTCACATCCACACACTCGTCCACACCTCATCCACACACACACACACACACACACACACACACACACACACACACACACACACACACACATCTGTGAAATCTATCCACACAAATATCAACAATATAACTAAAACACAAATAATTACTAAATGACACGAAAAAAATGAAAAAAACAGATTCTAACACGCATATTTGAAGAAAAAAAACTAGCTTTTGATACATAAAACCTTAGGGTATGCGATAAAAAAAAGGTAAATAATAAATTGAGATTGTTAAATTGTATAACTTATCCACACACACACACACAGACACACACACACACACACACACACACATACACACACACAGACACACAGACACACACACACAGACACACACACACACACACACACACACACACACACACAGACACACACACACCACACACACACACACACACACACACGCTGATTGGGTAAAAGGGACAATGGATTGACTAATCGTGTCCGTATTGAGCAAACACAAAGTACCTTTTTTTACCTTGTTTTTATTCTTATTTTTATTCTCATTTTTTTTTCTAAGTAGCTTTCACAATTAAGAGACAAACAAAAAAGGTATTTCTTGTGGTTAATAGTGTTGAAAATAGGAAGTGTTTCGAGTATTTCCTATAATAAACATTCTTTAGGTAGCATTAACCTTTAGTAACACATATTCTAACAAACTTTCCGCAAGACAAAAACGTTCCACGCGGTAACATTTTTTTATATTTTTTATTATCACTTCAAACTTTATACGAAGGCTACACTTTCCGCTTTCCGAACAAACTACAGACATTTGTGCAATATAACGATTCGTACGATAAAAAAACAAGAAAGTATTATGCGTTCTACGTGAATACTACGCACAATACGTAAACGTTCTGTCCATGAATACGCGTACAAGACAAGACTCATGTATGATTGTATACTCTTTTATGTATTAAAAAACAAAGGTACCTAATTTATTCTCCTTCTCTCGTCTCAGTTTCTCTTAAGATTAGAAAGCTTGTACTGGGAAATAATTATTGCCTTGTAGTGAGAGAGAGAGAGAGAGAGAGAGAGAGAGAGAGAGAGCGCGAAAATACGAAATACAAGGCAATTCATGAAAAATGGATGGAGAGAAAACAAGGAAAAAAAGAAAGAAGGGAATATAAAGGGAGAGAAGAAAGGAAGAGCAAGGTGGGGAGAAAAAATAGAGAGGAGAGATGAAGAGAAGGAGGGAAAGAAAAGAGAAGGAGGGGAGGAGGGGGAGAAAAGGGAAGGAGGGGGAGTAAAGGGAAGGATGGAAGGAAGGGGAGTAAAGGGAAGGAGGGGGAGTAAAGGATAGGAGGGGGAGTAAAGGGAAGGAGGGGGAGTAAAGGGAAGGAGGGGGAGTACAGGGAAGGAGGGGGAGTACAGGAAGGAGGGGGAGTAAAGGGAAGGAGGGGGAGTAAGGGAAGGAGGGGGAGTAAAGGGAAGGAGGGGAGTAAAGGAAGGAGGGGGAGTAAAGGGAAGGAGGGAGAGAAAAGGGTAGGAGGGAGAGAAAAGGGTAGGAGGGAAGGAGGGAGAGAAAAGAGAAGGAGAAAGGTAGGGAAGGATAAGACTAATGGAGAAAAGACAGGAAGGAGATATGTAGGGAAGGAGGGAGACCAAAGAGAAGGGAAGAAGGGAGAAGAGATGATAAGGGAAGAAGGGAGGGAAAGAAAAGGGAAGGAAGAGAAGAAGAGAAGAAAGGTGGGAAGGATAAGAAGACAAGAAAAGATAAGGAAGATAAGAATAAGGGAAGGAGAGATGGAGAGAAAAGGGAGGGAAGGGAGGGAGGAATGGAGAGAAATTGCAGTGTTGGTGACCTTGTTAAGATTATTCCCCACAGCCACGCCCCGCCCAGCAAGAGGTGAGGAGTAAAGCTTGGGCAACAGTCTTCTCTCCCACCTCCCTCCCTTCCCTTCTCTCCCTTCCCTCCCTCCCTCCCTTCCTTCCCTCCCTCCCTCCCTCCAATCTCTCCCTTCCCTTCCCTCCCTTCCCTCCTCCCTGTATCGTTTTCATTCCTCTAGCATTCCTCCATTTATTAATCTCAGTTTATTTTCTCCATCTTCTCCTCCCTTCTCCACTTCTTCCTTCATTTTCCCTTCTGTCTCCCTCCCTCCGTCTCTCCTTCCCTCCTCCCCTCATCAAAGTTCACGCCTTCCCCTCCTTTACTTCTCTCTCTCTTCTCTCTCTCTCCTCTCTCTCTCTCTCTCTCTCTCTCTCTCTCTCTCTCTCTCTCTCTCTCTCTCTCTCCACATGCCACAGCCTACTCTACCCCATCAACTCTCTCTTACCCTATACAGAGAGACAGAGAGAGATATCAGTGACCTCATGTATTCTCTCTCTCTCTCTCTCTCTCTCTCTCTCTCTCTCTCTTACGCAAGCTGAATGTGAAGGAAAATGAAGCTTGAGAATGATAATGATCAAAGAATAATGCGTAAAGATTAGATTACATGTGTTAAGGAGAGAGAGAGAGAGAGAGAGAGAGAGAGAGAGAGAGAGAGAGAGAGAGAGAGAGAGAGAATCACCAAACTTACAACCTGGCAACACGTAGTAGATAATAAATAAATAAGTAGCAAAACATAAGGTATGAAAAAGGAAATGAATAAAGTAATAACGATGAATAACAACCATCGTCAAGCACGGATGAATGGTAAATGGCCGGAAATTATCCAACACTTTCACGAACGCACGATGTCCTTGCTAAGACACACATACAGTCACGATGGTTAAGTGGATAGAGCGTCGGCCTGTCATTCTCTGGTTAGCCGGTTCGAATCCTCTGCTATAATATCGGGGATTTTTCAATGACAAATTCGGACGGTTACTATCCCCCTCGAGCAAGGGGATGTGTGTGTGTGGTGTGTGAAGTCCCAGCATTACCCAAAGATCGGTAATAATGCATGAGCCCCAAGCTCGCATCGGGAGTGTCAACCTCGCGAAACAGGCGATCGCGTGTCTGACTCGCGTGGACAAGACCATAGCAAGGCCTTGGACCGTGGGTGAATGATACGTACACGCACACAAAACATAAAAAAAAAAACCACACATACAAACACACACCCTGCTATGTATATCTTCGCCACTCACACAGCTGATCTACATCCGGGTCTTTGCTTAGTTCTGGAATGTTAACCCTTCCTTCCTTCCTCCCTCCTCTTCCTCCTTCTTCCCTCTCCCTCTCACTATATCTTCCTTCATCCCCCATAATTATTCCTCTATCTTTCCCTCTGTCTGTCTCCCCCACCTCCTTCCCTCTTTCCTCCTCCTCTCCCTCTCCCTCTCCTCCTCTTTCTTTCCTCCAACAAGTCAGTAACCTTGTCCCCTCACCCACGAGAGAGAGAGAGAGAGAGAGAGAGAGAGACCTAAGGTAAATGTCAGCAAGTTTGAATTAACAGAGGGAGGGAGGGAGGTGGAAGGGAGGCATGTGGAGGGGGTGGAGGGAGAGAAACAGACAGCCTCCACATCTGCAGGGCCACAAAGATCAACAGGTGTGGATGGCGTCATGGCTCCACACTACCTCCACCTCCTCTTCCACCCTCCTCCTCCTCCTCCTCCTCCTCCTCCTCCTCCACCTTCTCCCTCATTGCGTAACCAGTGTGGAAATCTAACAAAACAAAAAATTAAATATGCATCAACATTCCTTTACAAGATTAACCAGTATCATCCACACAATAAAAAACACGTTCACTTACTTAACTGAACTGTGAACTGAGTGTACTGAGTGGATGCAGTAAAGTGAACTGATCAAAATTGTGGATGAAAATACAATAAATAAAATAATTAATAAGTGGATTGATTTTGAGGTGAACAGAGTATTATAGACTTATAAGTTAACTGAGTGATTTGACTGAGATTGAGATAATTAACTGAACCGAATGACTGACTTGACTGAGCCCCATACTGACTATAAACGGACTGAAATGTACCGAATAGACTGATGACTCACTTGAAAGGAACTCAGTAACGTAAACATATTGACACTAAACTGAAAAAAAAGACTAAACATATCTTAACCATCTGAACTGAACTCAATTGACTGAGTGGACTGACTTTACTGAACTGAACTGAACTTAACTGAACAGCCAAGGTAATAGCTCGTAATGATCTCTAAACGTGGGGGTGACGTCATCTCGCGGGGCAATAATGGGGGGGGGAGAAAATAGGGGTAGGGATAGGGGGGCATGGTAGTGGTGGTGGTGGTGGAAGAGAAGGAGGAGGATAGAGATAGAGAGGAGGAGGAGGAGGAAGGAAGAGGAGAAAGGATGTAGAGGAAGGAGAAGGAGGAGGAGAGATAGAGGAGGATAGAGATAGAGAGGAGGAGGAGGAGGAAGGAAGAGGAGAAAGGAGGTAGAGGAAGGAGAAGGAGGAGGAAGGAGGAAGAGAGATAGAGAAGGATAGAGATAGAGAAGAGGAGGAGGAGGTAGGAAGAGGAGAAAGGAGGTAGAGGAAGGAGAAGGAGGAGGAAGGAGGAAGAGAGATAGAGGAGGATAGAGATAGTGAGGAGGAGGAGGAGGAGGATAGAGATAGAGAGGAGGAGGAGGATGAAGAAGAGGAGGAGGAGGAGGGGCGTGGCTCTTCTGTGGTTCCTCCTTCACTACAGGGACGAGGTGGTGTGGACATAATGGGAGCAACGATTTCACCTACACGAGAGGCGCGTCCGGTGTGGAAATGAAGAAAAGTGAATCTAAATAATGTGGAAGTACTACTATACGCATTAAGTACTACTAACATGTACTATACGTGTAAGCGGGAACAAGTCACTCCGGCCCCTAGTCACTCCGGCCCCGGTCACTCCGGCCTAGTTTCTCCGGCCCCAGTCACTCCGGCCTTTCAGAGGTTCAACCCTAGTCACTGCGGCCTCCTAGAGCTGAGTGTACGTGTCTGCGTGTTCGAGCCCATGAAGTGTGTACATTTTTAATGTTAATCTAGATATTAAAAAAAAACCGTATGCTTGAGCTTGATGATTAGATGATGAGCTACAAAAAAATTTGATAAAAATATAATAACCATAAAATATAATATAATAATAAAATATAATTAAAAAACAATAATAGAAGTCTTGTGCAGCGTTGTTTTATGCTTTGTATCTGCAAGTATAGACGGTTTACAACTTCGCTACGCGGTTTTTTTTCGGGCGACGACGACAGCGGTACGACACTCGGTAAATAAACACTAGAAGATGGCGACTTGACTGTTGGTAGCCACTTTGTAGATATTTTTGTAATTTGTTCATTTATAGCCATAATATGACACAGATGAAGACACAAAATGACACAGACTCTCCAGATAGCCCCTTCTAACTTTCCTGAAATCATGGATGTAGAAATGTAAGTATGAGCGCCACCACACGTCTGTACATCGAAAAAAAAGTTGTCCTGGCGACTTTAGTGTTATCTATGGTACGTTATAAATTAATGAAGTGAAAGCCTATTACTATGTTCCTTATAGCCAATCTAAGGTACTAGTGTTGGTGTGTGGCAGCATTGCAGAATAAGCAATATCACTTTCCAGTTTCCACCAACATAGCTTCATATTTTATTGGCGGCCGGAGTGACCCAGGGTGGTAGGCCGGAGTGACCAGGGTGGGGGCCGGAGTGACGGAGGGCCGGAGTGACTAGGGGCCGTGTAAGCAGGGGCGCAGCAACCAATATTTCTCGAGTGAGGCCACATAGACTAACTTATCTAACACATATCTAACTTATAACCATGAGACATTTACAACCACCCAGCACATCAGCCTGCGCGTTGATGCCTTGCTAATCACCCATCTTGCCTCCCGTCCTCCCTCCAAACCACTACAACACATGTAGCCCTGCCGTCCATCCTGCAATGTTTGATTCATCTCCTGGCTTGACCTTGGCTCGTCCATAGTAACTAAGATCCAAAGTAACTACGGTAACTAACGAACTAAAGTAACTAAGGTAGAAATATACTAAAGGCTCGTCCATGCTCACACATAAAGACGTAAAGTAAGTCTTATAAAGTATGTGTCTATAGAAGACTTACTACTCACAATTGCATATTCTTTCAGTTCCCCAAACATGTGACATACCGACTACATCCTGGATTTAACATATAAGATTTCCAGTCTCTTCTCGAACACACGGCGAAATTTCAGGGAGGCTCGGACCCCTGTGCCCCCCCCCCCCCCCCCCCCCCCGATGCGCTACTGTGTGTATAAGCGTACGAGAAGTGAATGTGGGAGCTGCAAGAATATATTTATTTTCCTTCTTCCTTCTCCTCTCTATCTCTATCTCTATCCTCCTCCTCCTCTCTATCTCTATCCTCCTCCTCCTCTCTCTCTCTATCCTCCTCCTCCTCTCTATCTCTATCCTCCTCCTCCTCTCTCTCTATCCTCCTCCTCCTCCTCTCTATCTCAATCCTCCTCCTCCTCTCTCTCTCTATCCTCCTCCTCCTCTCTATCTCTATCCTCCTCCTCTTCCTCTCTATCTCTCCTCCTCTCCTCCTCTCCTATCCTCCTCTCTCCTCCTCTCTATCTCTATCCTCCTCCTCTCTATTTCTATCCTCCTCCTCTCCTTTCTATCCTCCTCCTCCTCCTCTCTATATCTATCCTCCTCTATCTCTCCTCCTCCTACTTCCTCTTCCTCCTCCTCCTCTTCTTCCTCCTTCCTCTACCTCCTCCTCCTTCCTCTACCTCCTCCTCCTTCCTCTACCTCCTCCTCCTTCCTCTACCTCCTCCTCCTTCCTCTACCTCCTCCTCCTTCCTCTACCTCCTCCTCCTTCCTCTACCTCCTCCTCCTTCCTCTTCCTCCTCCTCCTCTTCTTCCTCCTTCCTCTACCTCCTCCTCCTTCCTCTACCTCTTCCTCCTTCCTCTACCTCCTCCTCCTTCCTCTAGCTATCTCCTTCCTTATTTTGTTTTGTTGTACGTTTGAGCCTGCAGTACCTGTATTTTTTTTGTTCTGGGTTTAACGCTTCACTGATTACCCCTGTAGGCATGTAGGTGGACACAGGTAGGAATGTGGTCTGGTTAATCCGCCTATACAGATATCTTATATAGCCCGTATGAGGAATGGTCAAGGATGGATTCTTTATTTTTTCATCTTTTCCCTTTCTGCCATATACCGGTCTTACAGTAATCCAGAAAAAAACATATAGGGAGTCATTATAGATGTGAAGGTATGCTGTATCCACCACGACAAAGGCTGAGGGATCGAAACCATTTATAAAGGCATTGGAACCCCTCATAAGGCATCTCAGTTAAACCCTCTTAAACGCAGGGTCGAATAAGCTATCAGAAAAGGGTGACAATATGTGAAGGAATGCATTGACACCCACACAGATTATAGGAAGGATAGATAAAAGGAAAATTCGGGAGTATAAATAGTATAAAAACAGTGTACTTACTACTTGGATCCTATATATATAATTTACACGTAATTAGCAACGATATTAATTACGGTACAAACTGCAACCACGCCAGAATGAGCTCAAAGCAGCTGTGACTCAGATTCGATCGCACGGCAGCTGGACGCTAATCTAAGTTTTTACCACTAAAGAAAGCCACCCTAATATCTTTATTGTGTATTTACATCTCAAAGGACTGGCCTAGTGCAAAAAAAAGTGACAAAAAGTCCGCTATACTCAAACCACCGCTGGCTGGTCTCTCGGGTGGAGCGGCTCAAGTCCGCGGTGGTGCCACATCACCCCACTACTCCGCAAGGTCACCCCCACGTTTAGAGCCCATTACGAGTTATTACCAGGCTAGGCTGTTCAGTTAAGTTAAATCAGTTCAGTCAGTCATCTCAGTCAATTCAGTTCAGTTCAGGTGGTTTAGTGATGTTTAGTCAGTTTTTTTCAGTTTAGTGTTCAGTCGAGTCGAGTTCATTTTAAGTGAGTCATCAGTCTATTGGGTAAACTTCAGTACATCTCAAGACTGGCCTAGTGCAAAAAAAAAGGAACAAAAAGTCGAGTTGCCAGTGCCTATAAAGATAGTCACAGATTGCAGGAAGGGTGTGGGGCATACACGGGTATAATGGTGTGGGGCATACGGGACAATACGGGCTATGATAACTAATAAATTGAAGGGTTAAAACTTGCTCTATATGCCCCAGTACGCGTCCTCCAGTACCAGTCGAGCCCCAGTACCAGTAGAGCCCCAGTACCAGTCGAGCCCCAGTACCAGTAGAGCCCCAGTACCAGTCGAGCCCCAGTACCAGTAGAGCCCCAGTACCAGTAGAGCCCCAGTACCAGTCGAGCCCCAGTACCAGTCGAGCCCCAGTACCAGTAGAGCCCCAGTACCAGTAGAGCCCCAGTACCAGTAGAGCCCCAGTACCAGTAGAGCCCCAGTACCAGTAGAGCCCCAGTACCAGTAGAGCCCCAGTACCAGTAGAGCCCCAGTACCAGTAGAGCCCCAGTACCAGTAGAGCCCCAGTACCAGTAGAGCCCCAGTACCAGTAGAGCCCCAGTACCAGTCGAGCCCAGTCCAGGCCACGTGCCTCCCTGCCCGGGCACACCTGCACCCCACACACGGCAGGGCGGCGGGGGCGTCACCACCGGCCAAGGTCACAAGACACAAAGGTGCCACCACGCCTCGTACAGCTTCGGGAGGGGGTTCCCCGCACGCACACACACACACACACACACACACACACACACATATGCAGTCTCTCTCTCTCTCTCTCTCTCTCCTTCTCTCTCCTCTCTCGCGCTTCTCTCTCTCTCTCTCTCTCTCTCTCCTTCCTCAGTTCAAAGGGCGCTTCTCTCTCTCTCTCTCTCTCTCTCTCCTCTCTCTCTCTCTCTCTCTCTCTCTCTCTCTCTCTCTCTCTCTCTTTCTCTCTCTCTCTCTCCTTGGAGGATTGCTCACTGGGCGGAGAATGAAGAAAGGAAGATTCATAGAAATGTACAAAGGGTTACCAAGGAAAGGATTACCATTACCACCAAAAGGAATGAATTATGTGAAGGAATGCATTGTAACCCACTAAGAAGAAATCTAAAAAGGGAAATGAAATTAAATCTACAAAGGATTACCACCAAGGGAAGGACGGAAGGAAAGGAGGAGCGAGAAGTGGAGAAAGGAAGGGAAGTGGATAGAGTTCAGGGACACGAGCATTGTAGGGGTGGAGGCGGGCAACCCATCGGAAAGGAGACAGAGAAAAAAAGAAAAGAAAAAATATATATATATATATATATATATGTATTGAAGTAAATGGAGAGGTGTAGATGAGAGGAAATGATACGAAAAAAATAAAGGAAATGACACCATGGAGGAGCTAGAGAGAGAGAGAGAGAGAGAGAGAGAGAGAGAGAGAGAGAGAGAGAGAGAGAGAGAGAGAGAGAGAGAGAGAGAGAGAGAGACGAGAAGAGACAGAAGACAGACAGAGAGAGAGAGAGAAAACAGAGAGAGAGAACAGAAGACAGAGAGAGAGAGAGAGAGAGAGAGAGAGAGAGACTAAGAGAGAGAGACAGACAGACAGAGAGAGAGAGAGAGAGAGAGACAGAGACAGACAGACAGAGAGAGAGGGGGGGGAGGAGGAAAGGGAAGTCAGTCATTTCACTGTTCTTGCTCTGCTTATAACAATCAACTATTATACCCTCAAGGCCGCTCTTGTATACCATTATGAAGTATCTCGTCACCTCAAGGTAATGGGATATAATGGACAAAAAAAACCCACCATATTACAGACCAAGACAATTTTTAAGACATGTATCACCAAGGTTACAGTAACGTTATGCTCAGCCATCCACCTTACGATTTCCATTGCTGCGATAAACGTTTGCTATGTTAAGTGTTATAAACGTTCGCTATGTTTAGTCTTGAGGCCACAGAGTTAAAGGGTCTGACGCGCTTTCTAGTAGGTCTGTAACTCTGTGGTTGAGAGTCTTAAGACTGTCATGTGGTTATGCTGGTGTTAAAATAATGGTGAATTGTGTGTATGTTATTCTCTACTAGCCATGTGTACGAGAGAGAGAGAGAGAGAGAGAGAGAGAGAGAGAGAGAGAGAGAGAGAGAGAGAGAGAGAGAGAGAGAGAGAGAGAGAGAGAGAAAGAGAGAGAGAGAGAGAAAATCAGAATCAGAATCAGAATTTTATTTCCATTGTTACAATGGCTATTCTTTTAACATAGTAATATGAGTCTTACAATATTTCTGAATAAGATAACAAGTGTTAAAGGTAGAACACTGAACATGGTCTATATACAAATAAAAATATTAGAATACATAAAAAATTGTAAAACATTAAATCCTAATGAAAACATAAATAAAAAGTCACACTTCCTAAAAGTTACAATTTAAAAACATACAATAAAAGTTATAAAAAAGGAGTTAGTTAAGATTAAAATACATTTCAGGTATGGACGTCAAAAATTAGAGTAAGAATTGTTTACATAAAAGGTGATTTTACAAGTGACTTTTAAAAGTGTGCAAGGAGGTAGCATCTCTAACTTGGCTTGGCAAGCTGTTCCAGAAAGCAGGTCCAGCCACATGAAGGGACCTTGTTCCCAAACAAGTGTTACATTTTGGCACATGGAGTTGTTCCTGTTGTCTAGTGTTGACTGGTTGCTCGTACATATCTCTCACTTTGGGCAGTGGAAACAACCAGTCAGGTACTCTATTATTAACTATATTGTACACGGCTACTCCTAGCTCAAAGTGACATTTTTACCTCCGCCAACGAATGTTTTCACCCCGATCTGTCTGTCTGTCTGTCTGTCTGTTAGTGTACAGGATTTCTCGAAAAGTTAGGAATAGATTTGGACCAAACTCGGTATACCAAGTCTATTTGGTATAAGGAAGAACTGATTTAATTTTGGATGAAATCTATTGACAACTGTTGTCATGGCAACCAATTGATGAAATATTCGGCCGGAGGTATGCGCTCATACTGAGTGCATATATATATATATATATATATATATATATATATATATATATATATATATATATACATATACGTATATATTTGATGAAAATATTCGGGCGGAGGTATGCGCTCTACTGAGTGCCCCCCCCCCCCCCCCTAGTTAATTTATTTTCAGCCATCTAAGGTCTTTTAAGTAGGGTGTGACATGGTCGTGCTTTGCAGCTCCTCCTAAAGCAACTTTTACTGCAAAGTTTTGGAGCCTTTGCACACGTTGTATATGTGTGATGCTGGATGCTCCCCAAATCTTAATGCCATAATTCAGTATACTTAGGACCAGTGACTGTATTATTGAGATCCTGGTGGTCTGGTTAAAATGATCTCAGAGTCTATTTATGTGGATAATGGTTCCATAGGTTTTCCTGTACAATGCGTCTATGTGTTCATTAAACTGCATATGGTTGTCAAAGTGTATGCCCAAGTTCTTTAATGATCTACTAGGGGTAATGAGATTCCCGTCAACATGCATGCAAATGTCAGGGGGAATCTGTGACAAAAGTCCTCGTGTTCCTATAAACATACATTGAGTCTTTTTGGCGTTTAACATTAGGCCATTCCTGTGAAAATACTGTTGTGTTTTCTTTAGTGATTCTTCGCTCCTAAGCATTAAGTCTTGTATATTGTTGACACTGCCTGTGTGAATTAACTGGGTGTCATCAGCATATTTATCAGCACCTCCCCTGTTATCAGGGGAGGCGGTAGTGGAGTGGTTAGCGTCTCTGATTGGCGTTCTCGGTGACCCGAGTTCGATCCCCGAAGAAAACCAAAACCTTTCTGCACCGTCGAGTCGCCTAAGAACACCCACATGCCCTGCCCATCAACTCTACCTTCGATTGCGAGTGCTTCGGAGGACACAGGGGGGCGGCATGAGCCTCTACTGCCTGCGCCACTACGGGCGAGGACCAACCATCACAGCCCTCAAGTGAACCTCCAGAGCCTACCATCCGAGCCCTGGGTCACCACTGCCTACAGGCGCTATAGGCACAAATGTAAAAAAAAAAAAAAAAAAAAAAAAAAATTGAATAATTTCACATTCAGAAAAGAAGGACGAGAGATCATTTGCATAAATTATAAATAAAATGGGACCTAGTACAGACCCTTGGGGAACGCCATGGGATATTCCTGTCTTCTCGGATATGCATTTTTCTATACGTACGGATTGTGTCCTGCCGCCGAGATAACTTTGAAACCAGAAGGAGTCGATGTTTAACTTGAAAAATTTATTAATTAATATATCATGGCTGACGCTGTCGAATGGTTTGGATAAGTCACAGAGGGTAATGAGGGAGACCTTTTTTGTATCAATATTTGTATATAACTTGTTAGAAAGTTTTAAAAGACTGAATCCGTAGACAAGCCGGTCCTAAAGCCATGCTGAGTTTTACTAAGGAGGCGATTGGTCTCTAGGTACTGGGTGAGCTGAGATGCGATTACTTTTTCTAGTACCTTGGAAATAATTGGTAAGAGAGAAATAGGTTGTTAGGTTCATTCATGTTACCAGCCTTGAAAATAGGAACAACAATAGAGTGCTTCCATGCTGTGGGAAAAACACCTGTTACAATAGAAGTATTTACAATGCAAGTTAGGTATGTCATAATGATAGGGAGGGAGTCTTTCAAGAAACACAGTGGGATGCCATCAGATCCATGGGATTAGTGTTCTTCATATGATTAATAACTAGAGTTACTGTATCCCAATTTGTATAGGCACAGGTCTAAAGATAGCATCAAAATTATTGATATAAGTTTCGGGGTTTCTGGCTGTAGTACTGCATCAGAATTACTCAGATTCTGCTGAGATCTCTCAAAGGTGACTTTTCCTACTTCAGAAAAATATTTATTAAAACATTCAGCTTTGCGCTTGATACCCTCTGCGTCACCGTCATTGTTTGCTGATGGCTTTTAACATTCTTGTTTTGGCGTTAGGAATCAACTCCCCTATACTGCCTATAGTCCTCCACGTGGCTTTACTGTTTCCTCTACTTTCCTCTAATCTTTTATTATAATATTCTGATCTAGGTAGCTCGCCGAAACAATCCTCTGACTTGCCTTTTTAGGTTTTTATAATTAGTCTGCAAATTAACATTATTTCTGTCTTCTTTAAGATCTTTCTGTGCACAGTCTCTTTGCTGCATTATAGCTATAAGGTCTTCAGTGATTCACGGGGCAAAAGGCCTCCGTACTTCTTTTGTGCGCATGCGATATCAAGGGTGCGCATGAATTCAAACATTTGTGGAAAACTTCATTAAATAAATGTACTTGCGTATCGACATTATCAGTTGCAAAAATTTTATTCAAAGTATGAGCTTCTCCTCCTAGTAGATTACACAATGTTTCAGGAGAATAGTGTCTTAGTTGTCGAAAAGTTCTAATAGTAGATTGTTGTCGCTTTGGCTTTCGAATATCCAGTGTGACGGTAACAAGATCATGATCAGCGACAGGACAGGGAATTACATCGTGATGAAGAGCTAAATCAGGCTTATTTGTCACAATAATGTCCAATAATGTCGTGGAGTGGGAAGTAATTCGTGTAGGTTTATCAATTAATTGGGTCAATTTAGTATTAGTAATAATTCTTTCCATCTTGTTATTCTTCAATAAAATATTACAATTAAAATCTCCAAGTACATAAAATGGTTTGTTAGGCAAGCGTATAAAATTAAAAACATCCGTTACATAATCAAACGTGTGTATATATATACTGTGTAAGCTAGAATGTGGATGCCGGTACAGGCATCCTATGATAACAGAAGTTAGTTTACGGCATTGTACTCTTTCAACATTTATATCAATTGGGGTAACTGTAAAAATCTCCTTGACGTAGATACAAACACCACCTCCTCTACCTTTGTCACATCTATACACATTGTAATTAGGTATGGTAATATGCACATCTAAAACCTCAGGAGTGAGCCATGTTTCACTCACACATAAAACATCAGTTTTCCGTTCATTAACTAACTAAGAGAGAGAGAGAGAGAGAGAGAAGAGAGAGAGAGAGAGAGAGAGAGAGAGAGAGAGAGAGAGAGAGAGAGGAGAGAGAGAGAGAGAGAGAGAGAGAGAGGAAAAAAGATAAAGAAATGAAGTCAAGGAGTGAGGAGATTAGAAGAGAGGAGAGAGAGAGAGAGAGAGAGAGAGAGAGAGAGAGAGAGAGAGAGAGAGAGAGAGAGAGAGAGAGAGAGAGAGAGAGAGAGAGAGAGAGAGAGAGAAGAGAGAAGGAGAGAGAGAAGAAAAAAGATAAGAGAAGAAGTCAGGAGGAGGAATTGAAGAGAGAGAGATGAGAGAGAGAGAGAGAGAGAGAGTGAGAGGAGAGAGAGACTGGAGAGGCGAGAGAAGAGAAGAGAGATGAATCGACGAATAAAGAAAAGGAAGAGACGAAGATCGATTGAGGAGAAAGAGAGGAAGAAAGTAAAAATGAGTAGATGAGAGATAAAGAAGAGAAGGGAGAATGACAGTGAGAGAGAGAGAAGAAGAGGACGAGAGAGCAGAGAGAGAGAGGAGGATGAGAGAGAGAGAGAGAGAGAGAGAGAGAGAGAGAGAGAGAGAGAGAATTTGAAGAAAAACATTACGGTACAAATTTTGAGGGGAAATTTTGAAACCTCACATTTCATGAAAATTTGTCCATAATGTCTTTTTTTGGCATGCTGAACACGAATCTGGGGTTTGTTTTCTGATGACTTCAATTCCCAACTCCTATTTCATCCCATTTTTTCATTTTAAAATAAATGTGAATAACCATAATTTCCCTGTTGCTGGGTAATGCTGGTCTCTATGTATACGTCAACATTGCATAGATCCGCACAATAAATCAAATAAGGGCCATCCGATTACCTTATCCTCACCGTTGCAGTATATCGTAGATAACAGTAAAGTCGCCAGGACAACTTTTTTTTCTGTTTACAGACGTGTGGTGGCATTAATACTTACATTTCTACATTCATGATTTCAGGAAAGTCAGAAGGGGCTATCTGGAGAATCTGTGTCATTTTGTGTCTTCATCTGTGTCATAGTATGGCTATAAATGAACAAATTACAAAAAATATCTACAAAGTGGCTACAAACAGTCAAGTCGCCATCTAGTGTTTATTTACTGTGTCCTCCCGCTGCCGTCGTCGCCCGAAAAAAAACGCGTAGTGAAATTTGAAACCGTATATACTTGCAGATAGAAAGCATAAAACAACGCTGAAACAGGGTAGATTATACAGTCATGATATAAACTACTGTGTATCATCTTCAGTGGCACATAAAAATCAGTAGTAATGCTATAATTCGTAATATATGGCGCCTGGCGACATCACTGCAGGTGGCGACTTCACTGTTATCTACGGTAGATAATATGTCTGCATACTCGTAAACAAATAATTTTGAATCCAATGTCTGAGCGTCACATCACTGAATGACTTTCTGAAGAAGAAAAAACTAGTAGCCCTAATCTTTCTCAATAGGGGATTCCCAAACTGGGGTCCGGCCGTGCGTGGAGTGAAAAAAATCTTTGGTGTTCTGAGAAATGTTGTCATGAAGTTGTTACATTACTCATAATTAAAATCAAACTCCTGATCTCATACCAAAAGCAGTCAGTCAAGTTTAGCGACCCCTTATAAAAGTGGGAAAAAGATAATGACACAGAAAAAATTAATACAGGCTTATAAATCATCAACCTCATCGTCATCATCATCAATCATCATCATATATATCTTTGTATTTATATATTTATTATTCCCACCACTGATAATAACACAGAATAGCTACATCATGTAACTGTTAATAATAGAGAGTAAGAAAGAAGAGATAAGGGCAAGGATGTTTACGTACCCAATCAGCTGTTTGTTTACTCGATCAGCTGACTGGCCGGATTGTTTACTCGATCAGCTGTTTACTTACATGACCAACTATTTCTTGACTCGAATACTGTTACTCGATCAGCTGTCAGTTTGTTTACGCGATCAGCTGACTGGCCGGTTTGTTTACTCGATCAGCTGACTGTGGCGCTGATATGGTATTGTGGCGCCGGTGGTGGTATGGTGGCGTTGATAATGGTACCCACACCTCGCCCCTGCACCCAGCCTGAACTACCCGTCTCCTGTGCCACGCCCCACCCATAAAGGAGGTAGTTATGGGGGTCAAAGAGGGGTTAATAGGGGGGAAGGTAGCATAGGTGGTGGTGGTGACGGGGTACGCAGTGTGTTGACCTACAGGTAAAATTCTAGAGTCCTTTCCCGCCCTTATCAGTGGGTTTTTTCCTTCCAGACCTTCACAGATCCCTTCAAATATCTCTAAAGCGTAATTATAAAGTGGGGGAGAGATTAAAAAAATGGAAAAAAATTACTAACCTAACTTCAATAGACTTCTATAATCTAACCTAACCTAACCTGGTAAAATTGTAGTTCTTTCTCGCCCTTAGGTCTCGCTAGGAGGTTATTGGTAAGGTTAGGTTATAGTAAGGTTAGGTTAGGTTATGAGTTAGAGGTTTTTGATTGTTAGAAATATTATTTTTTTTTTTTTTTTTAACCTCTCCCCCACTTTATAATACGTTTTAGAGGTATCTGAAGGGATTTGTGAAGGTCTGGAGGAAAAAAGCCCACTAATAGGGCGGGAAAGGACTCTAGAATTTTACCAAATAGGGCACTTATTTTGGTAAATTTCCAGAAAAACACCTGTCTCACTTTGGTGATATATTTCTTTTTTTTTTTCTGTTGAGTTTTGATGTGTTTTGGGTAAATGTTTACTTTATGACTGTTGCAAGATTTTCAGACAAGTTAGATTATTTTTCGCTTAATTAATATGTGATGGTTTTCCTAATGGAGATTTTTTTTTTTTTCCTTTTTTTCCTGTGCAAACCTCAAAAAAGTGTGTTTTGCAATTCGAAAAAGTGATGACAAATTTTTGTAAAAACATCCAATGACCGCCTGATCCAACCATTAAACTAACTAAACTAACCTAACCCTCAAACTAACCCAACCTAGCCTTTGTATAAAATAGTGTTTCCATAACATTTCGTTGTTACTTTCACACTCGTTTCTGACCTATAGAAACAGTAGAAAGGGTGAAAAAAACCTTGAATCCAGACACAGTCATGTTCAAATATTAGCCATGTTTAAAATTAATCTGGTAACCATTTATGTCGCAAATCCTTAGTTTTTTTTGGTAATCATACTTGGTGGAGCGGGGCGGGGCGTACCTCCACCCGCTATGGACCCACGCCGCTTCTGTTCCACCCTGCTGTAAGACCAGTTTTTTTTTCCATCATAATTTTTAACTGTAACCACTGGTTATTAAACAAATTAAACCTAACCTAACCTGCCATCGGCTGGCGCGTAGTTGAAATGTATTAAGAAATTGATATCTTTGGAACGAGTGATTTACGACGGAAAAGCAATACAACAGTGTCATGTATTTGCAGAAGGCACCTCATATAACACACAGGTGTCCTTCGTAGTATGACGGGTGTTCTTCTGGAATAATATCCTTATTTTCATTACCTCTATAATTATGTTCACGAGGCAGGGTGGGAGACATGATTAAGAATTTGATTGACCAAACGGAGAGTGATTCGTAAGTCTGTCTAAATCTCGGGTGCTCACGTCAGGGATCACGGCAGGTTCATAAACCCCTTCACACCCAGATCTTTCCTTTGCTATATAAAATCGTCCGTTCTTAGCCATAAAATTGCGAAAAGTAACTTAATATACCACATTATTTAGTCGACAAGGATGCTAAACAGGTTAATGCTATAAAATATTGCTTATAGTCACTAAAAATTGTCTAATGGTAGTCATATTACAATGGAAATTACGTTCTGGGTCTCAAGGGGTTAATGCCTCTATCACCTATCTATAGAAGAATTCATCAATAACCATTTAGACTGCGGCTTAATGTATGTACGCACAATCATGTCCCTACATAACCTTGAACTTAGGACACAGCTTTGAACTTGGTGTTATCAGATCAAGTCAGAATATTAAGCTTACCAAGATGAGGACAATTGATTCATAACTCACAAATTAACAAATTACGTAACATGAATCAGTTAGAGTAGAAACGAACACCCACAAAACTCACTGTGCTGAAAATATGTATGTGTGAGAAAGAATAAACGCAAGAGGCAGACATGCAAATTTCTCCTGGATGATACATGAAGGGACGTGTTTTTGTGTGGGTGTTTTGGGTTTATAGGAAATAGATTGGACACGTGAACCTCATGTCCACCATTTAGGCATGAACTAGGAGCATGCCATAATGTATTCAAAAGTGGAGAATGAGAGACAATTTAGCACAATATTGGCTTAAAAAGAGAGAGAGAGAGAGAGAGAGAGAGAGAGAGAGAGAGAGAGAGAGAGAGAGAGAGAGAGAGAGAGAGAGAGAGAGAGAGAGAAAGAGAGAGAGAGAGAGAATTAATTACATGTAGCCGGCATACAAAAGTGATGCGTAATGTGTCCCAAAGTAATGAAAGGCACAACAGCTACAAATAAGTACCATGTTGTGAATACTTACCAAAAGGAGTGAAAGGAAAACAGTAAAGAATTCATTGATAACATAAGAACATAAGAAAATAAGGAAGCTACAAGAGACTGGGAGACCTACACGTGGTAGTTCCTGTTACTTAATACTACCTACATCCACCTTTCATCCCCATCCATGAAATTATCAAGCCTCTTTTTAAAGCTCCCTCTTGACTCTGCACTAACAAGCTGACGACTGAGTCCATTCCAATCATTTACCACCCTATTTGTGAACCATTTTCTCCCTATTTCCTTTTTAAATCTACGTTTTTCCAGTTTGAATCCGTTACTTGTTCTACCCTGTTTACTAGCCGTAAGAACTTTTCCTACATTCTGATTTCTGAACTCCAAAGCCTCCTAGACAGCCCTGACAAGTGCTTGTGTCCCCCAGGGTGCCCCCCAGCAGGTGTGGTGGCAGCCCCGTCACAGGTGCTGGCCACTCTCTACCACTAAGACAAGATGAAGTTCGCCGAGCACCTCGCGGCACACATCACGCCAGAATGGAGGAAGCAGTACATCAGCTACGAGGAGATGAAGGTTGGCGCATCATTACTTTGTACTATTGACCTTTAAAATTTATTTAAAAAAAATAATAATAAATAAATAAATTACAGGCGCTATAGACTCCAATGTAAAAAAAATATATATTAATTTCTTTGAAATTTTGAGGCTCATGTAAGATCTTATATTTCTTGTGTGACCATATGACTGAAAAGAATAATTTAACTCTTAATTCATTGTATGATGAGTAGCAAAAAAGGGAAAAAAATTCATGGCAAAAAAGGATCATTTAGCTTCCTGGAGTATGACTTACGTCTATATAAATGTGTATTAATTCACCAAAAGGGTGTCGGATTGAGCAACACCAATGAATCATGGGCAAAAAAATTGAATATTATATCTAAAACTTTCGATAAGGGATAGGGACAAGATTGAGTAGTGACAGAGAGAGAGAGAAAAAAAAGAAGAGAGAGACAGAGAGAGAGAGAGAGCACCACAGGCCACCCTCTAGGCACTAACACAAGCACCGTGGCCCAGGCGATGCTGTACGCGGCGGTGGAACAAGCGCCGTCCTCCGAGGTGACGGAGGAGGATGTCATCACCCGGTACTACGCCAGGTTTGACGAGCAGTTCTTCCGGGTGTGTGACAAGGAGCTGGCCAAGATCAACACCTTCTTCTCAGGTGGGCTTTAATTCCACTATCATTTGTATATTTCTACTGTCAATAACACTATAGTCGCCACTGCACTAATGTCGCCAGGCGAATTATACAGGTGCCATATATTACAAATTTTAGCATCACTACAGACTTGTATGTGCTATTGTAGACACGTATATAATATATAAACTACTGTGTATGCCTCTTTAGTGGCACATACAAGTCTGTAGTGATGCTAAGATTTGTAATTTATGGCACCTGGGGACATTAGTGCAGTGGCGACTATAGTGTAATCGACGGTAGTAATCGGTGGTCTTGGATTGATGGCGATGGATTCTTACCGACCATCAAACTATAGGAAATCTTAATATAATTCCAGTATAATGTTTTGTCACAATATTCTACTTTTTTTCTTCCTAGCCCCTAGATTCCCATCACCAGTTGTCACATTGAAGAGGGGAAGGGGTAGCAGCGTTGTCTGTTCTCTTACGTGCAGTACTTATTTTCATTTCCCCTGTCCTTTTAACTTCCTTCCAAGCTCTTCTTTCCCCCCAACTGTCTATCCCCCCTCGAATCAAATGGAATGGGGTGCGAGGGCAGATAATACTGTATTCTGTAATCTAATAACCCACAAATCCATGCACTCACAGAAAAGATGGGTGTGAGGGCAGATAATACTGTATTCTGTAATCTAATAACCCACAAACCCATGCACTCACAGAAAAGATGGGTGTGAGGGCAGATAATACTGTATTCTGTAATCTAATGGCACCCACAAACCCATGCACTCACAGAAAAGATGGGTGTGAGGGCAGATAATACTGTATTCTGTAATCTAATGGCACCCACAAACCCATGCACTCACAGAAAAGATGGGTGTGAGGGCAGATAATACTGTATTCTGTAATTAATGACACCCACAAACCCATGCACTCACAGAAAAGATGGGTGTGAGGGCAGATAATACTGTATTCTGTAATCTAATGACACCCACAAACCCATGCACTCACAGAAAAGATGGGTGTGAGGGCAGATAATACTGTATTCTGTAATCTAATGACGCCCACAAACCCATGCACTCACAGAAAAGATGGGTGTGAGGGCAGATAATACTGTATTCTGTAATCTAATGACGCCCACAAACCCATGCACTCACAGAAAAGATGGGTGTGAGGGCAGATAATACTGTATTCTGTAATCTAATAACCCACAAACCCATTCATTCATGTACCTATATTATGTTTTTTTTTTTTGCTCTAGTACTTAAGTTAACTCCTTGTCTTGTTTGTTGCTTTTTTTGTCTGTATTCCTCCGGGCAATAATAAAATCATTCTTCTTCTTATTATTATTTCCCTCACAGAAAAAATGGCCGAGGCAACGAGGAAGTACACGACCCTCAAATCCGACCTTCAGGCGTCCAAAGACCAACACGGCGACGGTCTACGCAACAGGAAGGGCTTTGCGTTCCTCACCAAGCTCAAAAACGTCCCCGCCCGAAAGATGCAGGACCTCAAGCTGGCCTTCTCGGAGTTCTACCTCAGCCTCATCCTCCTGCAGAACTACCAGAACCTCAACTTCACCGGCTTCAGGAAAATATTGAAAAAGCATGACAAGGTAGGCGTGATGAGTCCTGGTGTTGGAGTCGGAGTCGCGGGATTTTGAGACGTGGAGTGAGTCGTGTGGAGGAGGAGGAAGAGGATGAGCTGGTGGAGGAGGAGGAGGAGGAGCTGGTGCAGGAAGAAGAGGAGGAGGAGGAGGTGGAGTGAGTCATATGGAGGAGGAGGAGGAGGCGGAGGTGGAGGAGGAGCAGGTGGAGCAGGTGGAATAAGAGCTGCCTAAGAGAGTCACATAAAAACTGATTTATTTTTCCTGAATTTTATCTTTAAAGTAATTGCTAATGTAATGGATGACTGCTTTAAAACCCCCTTGGCTGCCCACACCCTAATGTATCCCTGTGTCCTTGTTTCCCCAGCTGATGACCACCAGCAATGGGGCCAAGTGGCGTGAGGACAACGTTGACTGCTCCACCTTCAACACCAACAAGGACATTGACAAGCTCATCCAAGAGGTAAAGCTGTTCTCCCCACCCACCTGGTGTTAACGCTGCTGCATTTTTTTCCTTCCAATACTTCTGAGGAAAACAAATGTTACTGTTCGATCAATAATGTCTTCAGTGAAATAGCAGCAGAAAATATTTGTATGTAGCTTCAGTCATCATTGATATTATTCTACAAAGGCACATCACAATTAGCAAAAAAGTTGTAGGGAATGCATGCAGCCCTTCATCAATTAGAACATTTGCTTGTCATTTCATAATTTCTGCCTTGCTGTGATGAGCCAGGCGTAACAGAGTACCACAAGGTTACTGTTCTGTTGTTCTGTTGACATCACAGTGCTCAGTATGCAACAGATAACATAATGAGGACGGACTAAAATTTACTTTATGACCCCCCCTCCCTCCCCCTACAGGTTGAGGGCACCTTCACCTCAGAGCTGGAACAGGGGGACCGCCAGAGGGCCATGAAGAGGTTACGCGTGCCGCCCCTGGGTGAGGCACAGAGCCCCTGGACCACCTTCAAGGTCGGCCTGTTCTCGGGGGCCTTCATCGTGCTGGTGGTGTCAGTCATACTCTCAGGTGAGCCGCGAGGAGGGAGGTCCAGTAAAACTTTTCTTATTCGGACCCTTATTATTCGAACTTTGACATTATTCGGACCCCATTATTCGGACCTTTTTTTTAAGTTGTATTAGTGATGGGTGGCAGAGATTAAAGGAGTGAGAAGAGAGAGGAGAGGGAAAGGAGGAAGGATCTATGTGTCAGCCTCCTTCATAAACACCATACTATGACCATATAACACCATATAACACCATATAACACCATAAGAACTAAAATACCGTCTCCTATAACTCTCATGTTAATTCAGTGGTGTCTGATGTGATGTCGTACTACTAAAGCTCTGGTATGTCTGTTGACCTCTCTAACATACCACTTGGGAGGCTGAACTAATAGAACATAGAAAATAAGGAAGCTACAAGAGGCCGCGAGATCTACACGTGGTAATTCCTGTAAAGAGATAAGAGGGGATAGAGAGGAGATTTAAAGTGATGCAAGGAATGTGTGTGATATGTAAGTGGCTGGAATTTTTTTTTTTTTTTTTTATTTTTATTTATTTTTTTTTTTTTTTTTTTTTTTTTTTTTATACCTTTTCCCCCCATTATTCGGATCCTTGCATTACTCGGACCACTCCTTGGCCCAAATAGTCCGCATATGAGAGGTTTTACTGTATGTCTTCTCCATTTCTGACTGTCTGCCCGCACATCTGTTCAGTCCTTGAGTTCATCTGACGTATAAGGCTGTATCTTTGAAGGGTGGCAACAGTAAAGGTTTCCAGCCACTTACACATCACACACATTCCTTGCATCACTTTAAATCTCCTCTCTATCTCTTCTTATCACTTTACAGGAATTACCACTTGTAGATCTTGCGGCCTCTTGTAGCTTCCTTATTTTCTATGTTCTATTAGTTCAGCCTCCCAAGTGGTATGTTAGAGAAGCCAACAGACATACCAGAGCTTTAGTAGTACGACATCACATCAGATACCACTGAATTAACATGAGAGTTATAGGAGACGGTATTTTAGTTCTTATGGTGTTATATGGTGTTATATGGTCATAGTATGGTGTTTATGAAGGAGGCTGACACATAGATCTTTCCTCCTTTCCCTCTCCTCTCTCTTCTCACTCCTTTAATCTCTGCCACCCATCACTAATACCTCTTTACCCTATCCAACTCTCTCCTTATCTCTCTCTTTTCATTCTTCCTCTCCATTACCTCCTCGTCTAATTCCCCTTCCTACTTTTTTTCTCCGTTTAACCTTTTATTTGATGTATTATATTTTCTAATTAATCTAGTCTTCATAGTGGTTGGTTTAATTAAGAAGTGGTTCTCCTCCCCCCTCCCCCCCCAGGCATCTTCCACTGGGGGAATCACAAGGTGGAGGTGGTGCTGAGGCTCTTCCGGGGTCCTCTCCTCATCATCCTCTTCCTCTTCCTCATCGGCATCAACATCTACGGGTGGAGGTCGTCTGGGGTCAACCACGTCCTCATCTTTGAGATTGACCCGAGGAACCATCTGACGGAACAGCACTTGATAGAAATTGCTGCTATTTTTGGTGAGTTGGAGGAGTGCTTCTGTCCCCCCCCCCCCCCCCCCCCACACACACACACGCACGCACGCACGCACGCACGCACGCACGCACGCACACGTGTTTGTCCTTCTCTTTACATGTCATTTACTAGTGAAATATAAACAAAACTATAGTTGGTAATTTTCTATCTAATTTGTAGATCTCATGGCCTCTTGTAGCTTCCTTATTTTCTTATGATCTTCTTTATGTATTATCCTGCAGGAGTGATTTGGGCCCTGAGTGTGCTGGGGTTCCTGTACGCGGAGGCCCTGTCCATCCCCTCCTACACGGTGCCCCTGGCGCTGCTCTGCTTCATGCTGCTCTTTATGATCAACCCCACCAGGACCTTCCACCATGAGGCGCGCTTCTGGCTCCTCAAGAAGCTGGTGAGCAGGGACGTCTCTTACTATATGTGAACTACGCAGTTGCACAGGGCCCCCGAACCCACCAAGGGGCCTCCAAGCTGCCATTATTTGCTTATTTTTGAGAATCTAGTCTCTTTTCCTCTAAAAGTGCACCAGATTGATGCATTTAGATATATAAGGCTTGCCCCCGGACCACCTTAGAGGGCTTGGAATCCCCCCCACCATAGCTTTACAAAATAGGGCCCCCAAACAGCATTTCGCATAGGGCCTCAAAAGGCTAGAAACGGCACTGCTGGTGAGTGGCATGCAGTGAGCCGCCATCACTGTCATCACCATCACTGTCATCATTAGGGGGAAGAAGGAGAATTGGGACTGGGTATCTATCAGAAAACAAATCCGTACCTAAAGAGGGCATCAACAGGCCTTGTGAAATTAACCACTGAACCTTTGAAAATCTTGATCAAGTCCAAAACTTGAATACAATTTCTTTAGTCGTAACTACCGAATGAGATGTTGTTACTGTGTGTTTCTGAGATGCATTAAACCCTTGAGACCCAGAACGTAATTTCCATTGTAATTTAGCTACCATTAGATGATTTTTAGTGAATATAAGCAATATTTTATAGATATGACCTGTTTAGTATCCTTGTCCACTAACTAATTTGCTATATTCAGTTACTTCTCGTAATTTTATGGCTAACAACAGACGATTTTCTATAGCCAAGGAAAGATCTGGGCGTGAAGGGGTTAAGAGTGCAAGGAGACGTCCTCGGCCATGCGCATCTTTCATTCATTACATGTATGAAGCAGTGTGTTGGCGCTTCACCACACACTCATGTCCTCTCTTCCCTCACCCTCAGGGACGTGTGGTTTGTGCCCCGTTTGTGTTTGTGCAGTTTGCTGACTTCTGGCTGGGCGACCAGCTGAATACGCTGGTGCAGGTGCTGAAGGACTTTGAGTACTCGCTGTGTTTCTACCTGCAGGGCATCACCTGGTACGTCACAGACACAGGTGAGGTACAACGGGATTCTTGAATGATTGGAATGGACTCAGTAGACAGGTAGTTAGTGCGGAGTCATTAGGGAGCTTTAAAAGGAGGCTAGATGATTTCATGGATGGGGATGAAAGGTGGATGTAGGTAGTGTTAAGTAACAGGAACTACCACGTGTATGTCTCGCGGCCTCTTGTAGCTTCCTTATTTTCTTATGTTCTTATGTTCTTACTGAAATAGTCCCTCAAAGTCTTGTTACTGTATTTCATCCCCTTCACACATTCTGGGTATTCCTTGCAATGCAGCATTGATTCCGTCATGTTGTGGCTTAACAGTGTAGATACTCTTCATCAACTAGATACAGGGAGGTCCCGAAGATACGAGCAGTTAGGTTCCACCTGGCATACTTGTAAAGCGAAATCTCGTATAGCGAAATACATAACTAATGGTAAAATATAGGTTTGGTTCCAGGACCCCATCAAAGACATGTTTTTCAAGCTAAAATAAACTTTACCAAACACAACAAACACACAGCGTCTATATTACCCACACTGTATAAGCACAAATAAGTCACAATAAGCACATTTAGTAAACCAGCAAATCACTAAAATTGACTCACAAGGCACAATACAAGCAAAAAAGACCTTGTACTGTAGGGGACGCCGCGTGATACAAGAGAGGGTAGGGTAGGTAAGGGACAAGGGAGGGGTGCGCAGACCTCTTCCACTGCCCACAAACTCGTCTCTGCACATCTGAATCATTGTACTTCATCATGCAGCCCAGATGCATACGTGGTAGGGTGCGCATTTTGAACTTGGTAATTTTACTCACCCCAGTTTGAATGTCGTAGCATTGGATTTTCTGTCTCGTATATTGAAAATTGACCCTAATTTACTTAGCTCGTATCATTGATTTCTCGTATACCGAAAGCTCGTATAACGGGACTTCCCTGTAGTGATGTTTATACTGTAAAGCAACCTTGTATTACTGTTGTGATGTTGGGACTAACTTTTTGATACGTACAGTACCTATAAAATACAAAATAGCTTTGTACAATTGTAGAGGAATTTTGATTGTCTCATGGCACTGATGGAGCATTTAGTCCCTTGTATCTGCCACCATTACATATCAATGATGAAGGCAGAGCTTGAGTTTGCTGTTATAAGGTAGATGTAGGTAGTGTTAAGTAACAGGAACTACCACGTGTAGGTCTCACGGTCTCTTGTAGCTTTCTTAATTTCTTAATTTCTATGTTCAGTATCACTTATCTTCCTACAGTGGATGACCAGATGTGCATCGACAAGACCTATGTGGTGAGGAACATCGTGGCGTGTCTGCCGGCCTGGTGGAGGTTCGCCCAGTGTCTCAGGCGCTACCGGGACACTAAAGAAATGTTCCCTCACCTGGTCAACGCCTTCAAGTATGCCACGACCTTCTTTGTGGTGACCTTCTCCTACCTCACCCAAGTGTACAAAAGTGAGTGAGGTCAGGCTGGGTTAAGCTGGGTCAGGGGAGAGGAGTTACATAGGAGCTGTGTGTAGGTACTACAGCTTATGGTTTTTTTGTTGTTGTTTTTTCACATCACAAAGGACTGGTCAAGGGCAATAATAAAGTAACAAAAAGTCCACTTGCCAGTCCCTATAAAGAAGACAGCTAGAGAATATAAAATAGGGGCAGCCAATTTAGTCAGTTTGTAGTAATGGCTCGCTAGTCCAGTAAGATAAGTTGAATGACCTACAGAGTACTGTTTGTATCGATGTGAAAAATATGTTGTGATGATTATGAAGTTAGCTTTAAATATGACAAACTTTTACATTTAAATAATACTAGTCTGAATTGCGGCCTATTACCTGCATAGTCCGTCGGCGCCAACTTTGGGTATATGGGCATGTGGCACGCTACCCTGAAACCGATGCTTCCCACCGGGTTGTATCTGTAAGAGACAATCCGGCATGGAGGAGGCCAAGGGGGCGCCCACAAGGCTCGTGGCTGGGGCAAGTTGATGCTCCCTGTCGAGAGTTGCTTGGTATGGGAATGGAGCCTGCACGGGTACTCGCGCGTGGTGACCCCCGGGAGTGGCGTCGTAGGGTGGGCGAGGCGACGCGCCCCCCGGCGTATGCCCCCAATGATTGAATAGGCCTGTATAAGAACAGCACCAGTAACCAAGTACAAACCCCTCAACACTCATCACTAAGCTCTCCATCTCTCTCCCCACAGGCCAGTACGAGGACAGCATCAACAACCCGTTCTTCTACATGCTGATAGTGTCCAGGTTGTTCAGCTCCTGCTTCGTCTTCTGGTGGGACATGGTGATGGACTGGGGCATGTTTGACAAGAACAGCGGAGAGTTCAAGTTCCTGCGAGAGGAACTTGTCTATTCCTCCCCTGTAAGTGTTTGTCTCCCCCTTTGTCTTTCTTTTTAGTGCATGTTTGTGAAGGAGAAAGTTAGAGTCTTCTGTCATGGCTATCTCTTCAAGAAACTCTAAGGAAAAGCCATTGAAATACAATAATCCCTCGCTTTTACGGACCTCTGTACAGTAAAACCTCTCATATTCGGACTAATTGGGCCAAGGAGTGGTCCGAGTAATGTAAGGATCCGAATAATGGGGTGATTATATATGGGGGTATTTAGATATGTAAAAAAAAAAAAAAAAAAAAATAATATAGGTTAGGAAATTTCAACCCCTATAAAAAAAAAAAAGAGGAGGTCCGAATAATGTCAAAGTCCGAATAATGAGGGTCCGAATACGAGAGGTTTTACTGTATAACAAATTTTGGCTTTAACGAACTTTTTCTGCCAGTCCGGTATATGCGGGGATACCGAATAAGTTTGGTAAATGCGGAGTTTGGTTCGGTGGTGGGCCGGCCGAACATGTACACGCAGGTCGGTCGGCGGCGGTGGAAACAAAGCCGAGCGGGCGGTGAGGGCCGATCAGTCATCATACTACGCGGAAGTGGTCGGAAGTAGCGAACTTTCACCTCGTATTTTATAACGAAGAAAAATTTTGGATCCCTCAACTATAACAGATTTTCGGAAATAACGTCACCTCCTTCCCCCAATTGGTTTGTTACAGCGAGGGTTTACTGTAGATGAATAAGTAAGTAAACATAACCCTGAGACTTGTATTTCAGCAAGCCATAAGTGATTGATCTGTTCTTGCCTTGCAGTACTATTACTACTTTGGCATCGTGGAAGACTTCATCCTGCGCTTCATCTGGACGTGCTCCCTCACCCTCGCCGAGCTCAAGTTCACCAACAGAGAGATCGTCGTCTCCATCCTCGCCCTGCTGGAGGTCTTCAGGTGTGTGGGGGTGACGGGACGGTGTGCAACTTTATAACATCTCATTTACATCATAATCTTTCTGTTTAACGTCAGATTTTCCCACCTGTTAGTTAGTGGCTTTGCAGACACACCACCGGTCAGTCACCCAGTGTGTTGGTCAGTGATCTGTGTTTCCTCACCCTAACCACCCTCCCCCCACCAGGCGCTTTATCTGGAACTTCTTCCGTCTGGAGAACGAGCACATCAACAACTGTGGTAAATTCAGGGCCGTGCGGGACATCTCCATCATACCCATGGACGCCTCAGACCAAGCCCAGGCAAGTGGTTGTTCTTTATCCCCTATCCCTTCCTGTGTCCCTTATATACCTTCTCTATAAATAAAATAACAATAGTACTTTCCCTTACCATATGATACTCCTCTTTTCTCTTTTCCTCTCCTCTTTTCTTTTTTTCTCTCTTCTCTTCTCTTTATGTCCCTTTATTTCTCTTTTCTATTGTATTCACGCCCATCTCTTTATCCCTTACACACCTTCTCTATGATAAAACAATAGTCCTTTCTCTTACCATCTGATACCATCTTCTCTACTTCATGCCTCCTTTTTTCTTTTTTAAATTAGTACCTATATTTACCCACATTCATTAATCCCTTACACCTCTTCTCTGTAATAAAACACTAGTTCTTTCTTTCCCTTACCACCTGATACTCCTCTCTTTTCCATATTCTGTCCCCATATTTCTATCTTATTTTAGTGTATCATCATAGTTCATTTCTTACAAAATATCCGAAGACCAGAAGTAAACAGCCCACTATACATCACGCCCTGTGCCCTGTGCCTTGTTAGTAATGTGCCCTGTTAGTAATGTGCCCTGTGCCCTGTTAGTAATGTGCCCTGTGCCCTGTTAGTAATGTGCCCTGTGCCCTGTTAGTAATGTGCCCTGTGCCCTGTGCCTTGTTAGTAATGTGCCCTGTTAGTAATGTGCCCTGTGCCCTGTGCCTTGTTAGTAATGTGCCCTGTGCCCTGTTAGTAATGTGCCCTGTGCCCTGTTAGTAATGTGCCCTGTGCCCTGTTAGTAATGTGCCCTGTGCCCTGTTAGTAATGTGCCCTGTGCCCTGTTAGTAATGTGCCCTGTGCCCTGTTAGTAATGTGCCCTGTGCCCTGTTAGTAATGTGCCCTGTGCCTTGTTAGTAATGTGCCCTGTTAGTAATGTGCCCTGTTAGTAATGTGCCCTGTGCCTTGTTAGTAATGTGCCCTGTTAGTAATGTGCCCTGTTAGTAATGTGCCCTGTGCCTTGTTAGTAATGTGCCCTGTTAGTAATGTGCCCTGTGCCTTGTTAGTAATGTGCCCTGTTAGTAATGTGCCCTGTTAGTAATGTGCCCTGTGCCTTGTTAGTAATGTGCCCTGTGCCCTGTTAGTAATGTGCCCTGTGCCCTGTTAGTAATGTGCCCTGTGCCCTGTTAGTAATGTGCCCTGTTAGTAATGTGCCCTGTTAGTAATGTGCCCTGTTAGTAATGTGCCCTGTGCCCTGTTAGTAATGTGCCCTGTGCCCTGTTAGTAATGTGCCCTGTGCCCTGTTAGTAATGTGCCCTGTGCCCTGTTAGTAATGTGCCCTGTGCCCTGTTAGTAATGTGCCCTGTGCCCTGTTAGTAATGTGCCCTGTGCCCTGTTAGTAATGTGCCCTGTGCCCTGTTAGTAATGTGCCCTGTGCCTTGTTAGTAATGTGCCCTGTTAGTAATGTGCCCTGTGCCCTGTTAGTAATGTGCCCTGTGCCCTGTTAGTAATGTGCCCTGTTAGTAATGTGCCCTGTGCCCTGTTAGTAATGTGCCCTGTGCCCTGTTAGTAATGTGCCCTGTGCCCTGTTAGTAATGTGCCCTGTGCCCTGTTAGTAATGTGCCCTGTGCCCTGTTAGTAATGTGCCCTGTTAGTAATGTGCCTGTGCCCTGTTAGTAATGTGCCCTGTGCCGTTAGTAATGTGCCCTGTGCCCTGTTAGTAATGTGCCCTGTGCCCTGTTAGTAATGTGCCCTGTGCCCTGTTAGTAATGTGCCCTGTGCCCTGTTAGAAATGTGCCCTGTGCCCTGTTAGTAATGTGCCCTGTGCCCTGTTAGTAATGTGCCCTGTGCCCTGTTAGAAATGTGCCCTGTTAGTAATGTGCCCTGTGCCCTGTTAGTAATGTGCCCTGTTAGTAATGTGCCCTGTGCCCTGTTAGTAATGTGCCCTGTGCCCTGTTAGTAATGTGCCCTGTGCCCTGTTAGTAATGTGCCCTGTGCCCTGTTAGTAATGTGCCCTGTGCCCTGTTAGTAATGTGCCCTGTTAGTAATGTGCCCTGTGCCCTGTTAGTAATGTGCCCTGTGCCGTTAGTAATGTGCCCTGTTAGTAATGTGCCCTGTGCCCTGTTAGTAATGTGCCCTGTGCCCTGTTAGTAATGTGCCCTGTGCCCTGTTAGTAATGTGCCCTGTTAGTAATGTGCCCTGTGCCCTGTTAGAAATGTGCCCTGTGCCCTGTTAGTAATGTGCCCTGTGCCCTGTTAGTAATGTGCCCTGTGCCCTGTTAGAAATGTGCCCTGTGCCCTGTTAGTAATGTGCCCTGTGCCCTGTTAGTAATGTGCCCTGTGCCCTGTTAGTAATGTGCCCTGTGCCCTGTTAGTAATGTGCCCTGTGCCCTGTTAGTAATGTGCCCTGTGCCCTGTTAGTAATGTGCCCTGTTAGTAATGTGCCCTGTGCCCTGTTAGTAATGTGCCCTGTGCCATGTTAGAAATGTGCCCTGTGCCCTGTTAGTAATGTGCCCTGTGCCCTGTTAGAAATGTGCCCTGTTAGTAATGTGCCCTGTTAGTAATGTGCCCTGTTAGTAATGTGCCATGTTAGTAATGTGCCCTGTTAGTAATGTGCCCTGTTAGTAATGTGCCCTGTGCCTGTTAGTAATGTGCCCTGTGCCCTGTTAGTAATGTGCCCTGTGCCCTGTTAGTAATGTGCCCTGTGCCCTGTTAGTAATGTGCCCTGTGCCCTGTTAGTAATGTGCCCTGTGCCCTGTTAGTAATGTGCCCTGTGCCCTGTTAGTAATGTCCCTGTTAGTAATGTGCCCTGTGCCCTGTTAGTATGTGCCCTGTGCCTGTTAGTAATGTGCCCTGTTAGTAATGTGCCTGTACCCTGTTAGTAATGTGCCCTGTGCCCTGTTAGAAATGTGCCCTGTTAGTAATGTGCCCTGTTAGTAATGTGCCCTGTTAGTAATGTGCCTGTTAGTGATATGCCTTGTTAGTAAGGTGCCCTGTTAGTAATGTGCCCTGTTAGTATGTGCCCTGTGCCTTGTTAGTAATGTGCCCTGTTAGTAATGTGCCCTAGCCTGTAGTAATGTGCCCTGTTAGTAATGTGCCTATGCCTTGTTAGTAATGTGCCCTGTTAGTAATGTGCCCTATGCCTTGTTAGTAATGTGCCCTGTTAGTAATGTGCCCGTTAGTAATGTGCCCTGTTAGTAATGTGCCCTGTGCCTTGTTAGTAAGTGCCCTGTTAGTAATGTGCCCCGTTAGTAATGTGCCCTGTTAGTAATGTGCCCTGTGCCTTGTTAGTAATGTGCCCTGTTAGTAATGTGCCCTGTGCCTTGTTAGTAAGGTGCCCTGTTAGTAATGTGTCCCGTTAGTAATGTGCCCTGTTAGTAATGTGCCCTGTGCCTTGTTAGTAATGTGCCCTGTTAGTAATGTGCCCTATGCCTTGTTAGTAATGTGCCCTGTTAGTAATGTGCCCTGTTAGTAATGTGCCCTGTTAGTAATGTGCCCTGTTAGTAATGTGCCCTATGCCTTGTTAGTAATGTGCCCTGTTAGTAATGTGCCCTGTTAGTAATGTGTCCCGTTAGTAATGTGCCTTGTTAGTAATGTGCCCTGTTAGTGATGTGCCTTGTTAGTGATGTGCCTTGTTAGTGATGTGCCCCTTCACCCCTCCCTCAGATTGTCAAGATGATGGATGAACCGGATGGCGTCCTCAACCGCAAGAAGAAGAAGGCGGGCGGGAAGCAACGTAAGGGCAATGATTCTAAGCCTCTTCTGCCGGATGGTGGTGGTGGTGGTAGTGGTGGTGGCGGGGGTGCTGGTGGTGGTGGAGGGGGGGTGGGGGAGACTGTGGACGAGGAAGCCAACTATCTGACGGTGACCTCGGTTGAGCTGCGTAACTGGTTTAGGGGCATCACCGGGGGCCTCAGGAACAGCCAGGCCGCCAACACCTGATCCCTGTGGCTCGCTAAATCCTTCTATTTTCTGTATTATAGACTTTTATATGTAGGTAAGGACAAGAGGCAGAGTTACAGGTACATGAACAAATAAGTCGGTACTGCCTTTGTTCCATTTAAGACAAAACTTGAGGCAAACTTACCGGTACGTGAACAAATAAGTCGGTACTGCCTTTGTTCCATTTAAGACAAAACTTGAGGCAAACTTACAGGTGCATGAACAAATAAGTCGGTACTGCCTTTGTTCCATTTAAGACAAAACTTGAGGCAAACTTACAGGTACATGAACAAATAAGTCGGTACTGCCTTTGTTCCATTTAAGACAAAACTTGAGGCAAACTTACCAGTACATGAACAAATAAGTCGGTACTGCCTTTGTTCCATTTAAGACAAAACTTGAGGCAAACTTACCAGTACATACATGAACAAATAAGATGTGTACTCTGCCTCTGCTCTGAAAGACAAAACTTAAGGGGTGGTAATTTGTAGGCTTCCTTGTGCCACTCTCCCTCGCCGCCTTGTGAGGTTACCTGCTTGAAACACCCGGAAGCTTGTGGAGACCAGAACACCTTTATATGTACTCATGCTGATGCTGAACATTCACTGAACTGTCTTGCCGGGCCTCAGGGAAAGGTCCTCCAGGTCAGGAAGTGTTTGTTTACAAGTTCATACCTTTTGATATAGGTACATGGTTATCTAATTGAAGTTTTGAAATGTGACTCGATGATTAATGTTCTTTATGTTTCCAAGTGTTGGTAG
>JACEEZ010016349.1:207500-245000 GCA_016584305.1 Chionoecetes opilio
ATACAAAAGAAAACAAAAGTTACATTTTTGGCACTCAAATTTTTTGAGTGCCAAAAAAAATTGAGTGCCAAAATTTTTGAGTGCCAAACATTTTTGAGTGCCAAAATGTATTGTTGAGTGGCAAATTTTTTTTGAATGCCAAACATTTTTGAGTGTCAAAAAAATTTGAGCGCCAAAAAAAATTGAGTGCAAATTTTTTTGAGTGCCAAACAATTGAGTGCCAAAAAAATTTGAATGCAAAAAAATCTTGAGTGCAATTTTTTTTTGAGTGCCAACATTTTATGAGTACCAAAAGTTTTTGAGTGCAAAAAAAATTTGAGTGCCAAAAATGTAACTTTTGTTTTCTTTTGTATAACTACAGTATGTGTACTAATATACACGGAATAGCTATACGTTACTTCAATTTAGTTAACAGAACTTCAAAATAAAACAAATTAATTTCAAAATATAATAGATGAATTTTTTCTTTTAATTTGAAATTCAATTATTTTAATTTGAAGTTCAGTAATTTTAATTTGAAGTTCAGTTATTTTAATTTAAACTTCAGTTGTTTTAATATAAACTTCAGTTGTTTTAATTTAAACTTTAGTTGTTTTAACTTGAGATTCACTTGTTTTAATTTGAAGTTCAGTTGTTTTAATTTAAACTTCAGTTTTAATTTGAGATTCACTTATTTTAATTTGAAGCTCAGTTGTTTTAATTTGAAGCTCAGTTGTTTTAATTTGAAGTTCAGTTGTTTTAATTTGAAGTTCAGTTGTTTTAATTTAAACTTCAGTTTTAATTTGAGATTCACTTATTTTAATTTGAAGCTCAGTTGTTTTAATTTAAACTTCAGTTTTAATTTGAGATTCACTTATTTTAATTTGAAGCTCAGTTGTTTTAATTTAAACTTCAGTTTTAATTTGAGATTCACTTATTTTAATTTGAAGCTCAGTTGTTTTAATTTAAACTTTAGTTGTTTTAACTTGAGATTCACTTGTTTTAATTTGAAGTTCAGTTGTTTTAATTTGAAGTTCAGTTGTTTTAATTTAAACTTCAGTTTTAATTTGAGATTCACTTATTTTAATTTGAAGCTCAGTTGTTTTAATTTGAAGTTCAGTTGTTTTAATTTGAAGTTCAGTTGTTTTAATTTGAAGTTCAGTTTTAATTTGAAGTTCAGTTGTTTTAATTTGAGAGTGAAAAGGTGTAGTTGTATGTTTACATTTGACCTGTATAGCAGTGCAGGTGTGGCGGCCTTAACAGCACTACTTATATTACTCTTGTTACGGCAGTGCTCGATTTATAAATAAGTTATGTATAGATTGGTATTAATTTATATGTAGTGTGTATGTATGAGAGAGAGAGAGAGAGAGAGAGAGAGAGAGAGAGAGAGAGAGAGAGAGAGAGAGAGAGAGAGAGAGAGCATTACTATACTTACAATATCGTAGAATTGAGGTAACAGAATGCTCACTTCCTTTCACTGTGTATGACGCAATTCAGCACTCAATTATCTGTGTATCAATGCTGCAATGTGTGTGTGTGTGTGTGCGTGTGTGCGTGTGTGCGTGTGTGTGTGTGTGTGTGTGTGTGTGTGTGTGTGTGTGTGTGTGTGTGTGTGTGTGTGTGTGTGTGTTCAAAACCGTGTGTTAACCTAGATACGTATAGACTCCTCGCCTCACTCCTCCAAGCCTAGCAAGACTCCCTCTTGTGTGAGCCGTCCTGTATAGAATGTCTGATTGAATATATAAACAAGGTCATGTAGGGAATATGTATAATGCCTGTAACGATTATTTACAATTTTATACGTGAAGGAAGTCAAGGATAGCGATGATTGCCTCTCCTGTATGACTCCAAGTAGGAATTATGTCTTCCACTACCGTAGATAACACTATAGTCGTCACGGGTTCACTAATGTCGCCAGTCGCCATATATTACGAATTTCACCACTAAAGCATCACTACAGACATATGTATGTGCCACGGAAGAGGCATGTACAGTAGTTACCTCCGCCAACGAAGTTGGAGGGGTTATGTTTTCACCCCGATCTGTCTGTCTGTCTGTCTGTCTGTTAGTGTACAGGATTTCTCGAAAAGTTACGAATAGATTTGGACCAAACTCGGTATACCAAGTCTATTTGGTATAAGGAAGAACTGATTTAATTTTGGATGAAATCTATTGACAACTGTTGCCATAGCAACCAATTGATGAAATATTCGGCTGGAGGTATGCGCTCATACTGAGTGCATATATATATATATATATATATATATATATATATATATATATATATATATATATATATATATATATATATATATATATATATATATATATATATATATATATCTATATATTATATAATATATATCTATATTATATTATATTATATATACTATATCTATATTTTATATATATCATATATTAATACTACTCTTATATTTAATATATATATATATATTAATATATATATATATTATATATATATATATATAATATTAATAATACTTCTTTTTTCGTTTTCTTCTTCTATATAATTATATATATTATATATATATTATTATATTATATATCATATATATCTACTATTTATGATAATATATATATAATATGGAATATAATAATATAATATATATATAATATACTTATATCCATAGTAATATATATATATTACTTATATATATACATATATAGTATATAGTATTAAATATTAGTATATATGACTAATATATCAATATCATCTATTATTTATCTATCTATTCTCTTAATTAATATACTCTAATATATTTTCTCTCTCTCTCTTGTCTCTCTCTACTCTTCCTTCTCCCTCTCTATCTCTCTCTCTCTAATATTTTTTTCTATATATTATATATATATATATATATATATATATATATATTATTATATAAATACTTTATTTTTTATTTTTTTTAATCTATCGTTTTTTTACTTTTTTTTATGAAATCGAATAAACTGTTTTCCATGGCATGAGAATATTCAGAAATTATTCGGCGGAGGTATGCACTCTACTGATGCCCCCCCCCCCCCCCCCCCCCCTAGTTTGTTATTTACCTGTCTTCAGTGACACATACAAGTCTGTAGTGATGCTAAAATTCGTAATATATGGCGCCTGGCGACATTAGTGCACCGTGGCGACTATAGTGTTATCTACGGTAGTTCTCTTAATTAATATACTCTATAGATATGATTTTCTGCCTCTCTCTTGTCGTGGTTTACGCAAGGTTACTCAGAGGTTACATTCAGCCCTAGGTGCGTGTGTATTTTCTCTATATAAGTATTCTGTGATCGTGATTGCAGTGCGCGCCTCTGTTCCCTCGGTATTTATTATGATTTCTTTTTTATATCTCCTTTGTAACTTATGTTTGGAGTCACTTTACTGGTCGGTCGCAGCCCTCATGCTGAACAATTGTGGCCAAAATGAGATGAAAACTGAAAAAAAAGTTGATTATATTTTTCAACCCTATATTTAGGATTATTATTAACCTGCATTTCTACCTACCTGAGAGAGAGAAAACTCACAATGATAGTAATCTCATCATTATCTGAAGTTTAAAGTAATTGCTAACATCATCATTACTATAATGATAGGTTAGACCAGCGGTCGGCACCCTGCGGCTTTCAAGAGCCCTGCTGTGCGGCTCCTGCCACCTACTTAAAAATGTCCAAATTATCGTTAAAAAAATGAGATAAAACACTGGCCTAGATACCCGCAGTACAACAGTGTGTGTGACCTAGGTCCTAGGTCTATAAGAAAATATTGGGATAAATTCTTGACCTTATTAACTTGTACTTGTTCGTAATTTCCATTCCTAATTTACACTGCGGCTCCATCAGCACTGCTACCCTGCCAAGTTTGAAGAAACTGGCTCTTCTCGAATTCTGTATTACCGACCTCTGAGTTAGGCGGTGGTCGAGTAATAAGCGTCTTGGAGTGGTGAGCTTAATGTCCCGCCAGGAGCAAATGTTTTTTTTCCATCGTCGAGTGGCCATAGATACCCGCCACATGCAAGGTCATTTAATATGTATCTCTAGAATGACCTTGCCCACATGCTGCATCAACCTCACCTTCGACTGCGGCTACACGTGCGGCGGAGGCCACCAGGGGGCAGCATGAGCCTCAGGTCAAACCATCATAGATAGAAAACCATCACAGGTGTCACTATAAAAATCCAGCCTGCACCACCACAGGCGAGGGCCAACCATCACAGCCCTCCAGAAGGTGCAGGGCCAACGAGCTGAGTCATCAAGGGAAAAAGAATAGCCTACATATGCTCTAGGCTCCAACGTAAAATATATATATATATATATATATATATATACATTAACTACCGATTTATTTAGTATTTGTATCATTATTTTATCATCATGTCATTCTTTGAACATTTCAGCAGAGTGGCGGAGGAGGAGGAGGTGAAAGGAAAATATAACATGAGGAAAGCGAAACTATATATAGTCTGCAATACATTCTCCTCACTCCACCCGTGTTTCCTTTCACTCTCCTCCATGCACCAAACATTATCATCACCATCTTCACTCTCAACACCGCCTCTACATCAGTCACCAATCACGCCGGAATCGGTCTTGCAGCATTCACCCAGTCAGTACAAGTGGCTGGCCTTGGTAACACACAACCATATGCTAATATTTGCATGCATTAACATACGACGCGATCTTCATTGCCTCGCCAGAGAACAGCCATTATTTTTAAATTATATTCACCATTTACGTATCTACTTATCTATCAATCTGCTTATGGCTATCTATCAATCTGCTTATGGCTAATACTTTTTGGAAGCTTGTAGACTTAGTTATAATGTATCGACTCATATACAGCAGGAGACTGACTATGCATCAATGCCATACATGGACACACACAACACACACACACATATTAAAGGGCGTGGCATAGACCACTGTAAACCTGTAACTGTAAAGACTGTAGAGAGATATAGTGGTCTATGGGCGTGGTTATGTAGTTGTCAAGGATGGTAGTAACATATTCCTTAACTGCCATCTAGTTACGTACTCACATTCCTTACTATGCTATACTAAATCACCAGCAAGGCCACCCATCAACCTTACATACTCTCTCTATTCATAACTAGTTTTTATTTGGATCCCAGCTGGTAGAAAAAAGCTCAACCATAAGGGAAAAAACTATAAATATATCTGGGCTGGAAGGCTACTTGCTCCGTCACAATGAAGTATATTTAGGTCAGTTTTTTTCAATACAGAATGCATGGAACTTTCAAATGACAAACAAATGTTTACTATTCAATTCATAATGAACGTCCAGGCTTTCTCCAAGGGATGAAACGGAAAAGAAAAGAAGAAATAGAGAGAAGGAAAAAATATGGACAATATAGTAGTAATGCATTCTCATCATCAAGTTTATTCAACAGTCAAGTCAAGGAAGTGCCGGAGTTACGACACCATTCATCACAGGCTGCTGGGGAGGGAGGTCAATGATAGAGCTGACGTTACTGAGGTCTTCATAAGATTTATAAAAGAAACAAGGAGAAACTGGTTCACAAAGAGGGAGTACAGTCATCAGGTAGGTAGTGCGGAGTCAATGGAGAGTTTTAAAAGGAGACTAGACATGGATGGGAATGAAAGGTGGATGTAGGCAGTGTAAATAACAGGAATTACCACGTGTATGTTCTTAGGTCTCTTCCGCCCCGTGGTGGCCTCCGAGCCTAGCCGCTAGGGGTGGGAAAATAAATTTCGCAGCCAGGCGGCGTGGTCGGGGCGGGGGTGTGGAGCAATAAGTATGAAGTAGCCTACACATTGTCACTCATGCATGGGCCTCGTTTGGGTGGGGGACAGAGGGACATGTCCCCCCCACATTTTGGAGGGAGGGGGACAGGGATATCATGTAATGATATCATGTATAGGATATCATGTATATGCAAGAGTTAATAAGTATCTTTACTCTTTCATCCCTTTCACTGGTAAACTCTGGAACTCTCTTCCTGTTTCTATTTTTCCACTTTCCTATGACTTTAATCTTTTCAAAAGAAGAGTAACAAGACACCTCCCGAACTAAATTGGCTACCCCTCTGGTTTTATTTTATTCTCTTACTGTCTTCTTTATAGGGACTGGCAACTAAGCGGGCTTTGTGTTACCCATTTTTTGTTGTGCCCTTGGCCAGTTCCTTGTGATGTAATAAAAAAAAAAATAAAAAAAAAAAAAAAAAAATGTGTCCCTCCCCCCAATTTTAACGTTAAAAGTAACGTTATAATTTTTCCTTATAATTGTTTTAAGATAAAATTTTAATAAACAAGGATTGAAAAATAGTCTTATCTTTAGAGCCTTTTACAATATAATGTTGTACTTGCACTGTGCATACATTTACCCTCACATGACTAAAATGCTCCACCGGCGGCCGGGGGTCTTCGCCACCCGGACCTCCCATACAGTGCTCACAAGATGGTATGTTGCTGATTGCCCCCCCCCCCCCACGTTTAAAGACAAAACGAGGCCCCTGCACTCCAGCATATAAGGTAGGCTAACCCTCAAGGGAGAGACAGGCATGATTGTGCGCACCTGCGTGGTCTATAGTTACACGTCTTGTCTAACAATGTGATGCTTTCCGTCGATGACAAATACCGTTCTGTCTGTCTGGTACTGTAATAGCAGTAATGCTACGCGAGGTGCGGGGTGTACGAGAAGTACTACCCTAGTAAAGGAGACATCATTCTTCACACTGATAAAGGAATCATCCTCGTAACTGCGTCTCCGCCCTCTATAACACACACATTCCCCTCAGCGTCGCTACCTGCATCAAAAGGAAGGATTCGCCGCTCCTCTGTATATAACATATCAACGTAACTTAATTATTTATGGTCAGCTTTTTTATAATTTGTCGTAAAACTCATCCTCATCCGTGGATTTTACAGTATGAACACTCGTCACTCCCTCGACACTGCCACGTCATCAGTCCGTCCATCACTGACACTCCATTGCAGGACAACGATGTTTTCAGCGTCCTTCAAGTATTACTGCAATGATTAATTCGTCATAGTTACCGACCCTTGTTTTCAGTCAACCCCACGCCGCCTCTTCGTTCCCCGGCCTGTCATTCCGTCAACCAGCTTGTCCACATTTCATCATCACGTCGCCACCTGCCCGGGCCAGCGGCGCCGCGCCCCAGCAACCCACCGCCTGGCCCCAGCACGGGCCACGTGCCCGCCACCGACGGCCACACTACACCGGGAGTTGCAGGTCGAACATGGCAATGAGCAACTTGATCCACAGGTCACGGTGCTGCCGCTGCAGCAGCTCCATGGCGCGGGTCATCTCCAGCTGCTCCTGCTCAGTGCACAGATTCTCCGGGCACCTCCCCATATTCTGCATGGTGGCCATGGCTCGCTCTGTAACATGCAGGGGGCAGCTGTACACACCATCACCTGGGCTGCCTGTCACGTGCAACACACTATAGACGTCAAGTCAAAGGTTAGTATTGGTTTGGTGACTGAGGTGAGCGGTGACCACCAGCAGGCCAAGCTCACATCACCAACCTCAGGTGTACTCAGCCTACCTACCTAACCTTTCCACCCACCGCGATACTGTTCATAATGCTTCAAGCGGCTACCAACGAGCCTGTCTGGATTGTGGCCTAGCTACATACATATAGCAGCAGCAAAGCAAAAAGTGACATGATGTACTACTCAAAAAAGCAGTGTTCAGGGTGAGGGCAGGCCCCCCCCCCCCCCCTGACGGTGGCACGTGGGAGGGTTGAACCGTGGCCACCGAGATGATGTCTCTCGGTGGTCTCGGTTGAACTGGGGCGCAGAGGGGCGTGGGAAGGCACCGGGGGATAAGGACGCCCGCCCCGCCCCGCAGTGAAAGTGATCCACGCGCCGCGCACCTTTTACTCCGCTACCCTGCAAACTTTACTCATTGTGTAATTCAACAAAAAAGTGATGAATTGAAGCTCACAAGATCAATGCATTAAAGATAAGCCAAATACATAAATGATAACATATATATATATATATATAATTATAGATACACGTAGCTAAATATTTGTTCAATCACGTAGAACACATGGGAAGCAACTTTCAGTTACTACCATGCATTGCGCCCTATAGAGGGCTGAAAGTTGTGTCCACTCAGGTGCTTGCTGCAGTGACTAGGCGGCAGGTGACAAGTAAGCTATGAGGGGCCTTGTCACCTGAATGACAGGTAGATAAGCTTGTCAACGTGCGAGTGCTCACCTCTGATTTTGTCCTGCTCAGGCGTGCACGTGGCGTTATCAATGAAGCAATCCACAACGGCCTCCACCACCGCGCGGTCCGCGAACGCCTCCTCCAGGCGCACCGTGGGCGTGGCAGACACAGCCACTGTCGGCGTGGCAGGCACCGCCGCCACCGCGCGGTCCGCCTCCAAGCCCACCGTGGGCGTGGCAGGCGTGACAGGCACCGTCGCGGACATAACCGCCGCCGCCGCCGCCACCACCACCCCCAGCAGCGCCGCCAGCCTCATGCTGTGGGTTCCGTCAAGGCCGTTTGGTCACGCCCTGGTCGCGTGGCGCCCCTCACCAGGACATGCAGGGCGGGGGGGAAGACTATAGTGGGCCCAGCTGGCAGGGCGGCGCCCTCACAACACTAGTCCAACGAGCCAACAACACGGCGCGACAGCAAATTAAATACCACTGAAAAACAAGTATTGGCGTACTACAAAATTATGATTACCTGTACGTAGGTATGTAGCCTACTACTTCATCCACCCAGTGGAGAAAAAGTAATGTGTGTACTTCTACTACATAACTCGATGACGTCACTTGTATAATGCAGTGTGTAAACACAAGGCCACAGGTGAGTTACCTGGTCACCTTACCCTGCCTGTCTCCAAGGTGGCGGGGGGAGGGGGGAAGGGTGCTGCGGCCGCGTGTGTTGAGGCGAGGATGGCAGAAGACAAATGCCACTTGCAGCTGGACGACTTATGTTATATAGGTGAGCCAAGGGTGAAGGGGGAGGGGGTAGGGCTTTCACTCTTCGCCCTAACTTCACGGTCCAGTGATAGGGGTGCTGAAGGCCGATGCTACTGAGCCTTACCGAGGAGGACCAGCCCTACAATGAGTGGCGGGATATCGATGGTGGAGACATTCACTACACTGATGACTACGCACTGCACAGGCTGCAGTATTATTGGCTGCCACAGAGAAGCAGCATGAGGCGAGTCCACCTTGGAACAGCCAGCACAAGGCCAGGGAAAAGGCATACTACAACATACACATACACTATCGAAAGGCTTTTGACTATGAAGACAGGTCACACTTATGGACGAAATTACTAAATACAAACATCAATGGAAAAGTTTTGCAGGTATTGCGTAGTTTGTACAGTAATGCAAAATCATGTGTAAGAGTTGGCAATTCAGATTCTTTATATTTCCCATGTAATGTTGGCGTCAGGCAAGGTGAAAACTTGTCTCCATTACTGTTTTCAATTTACCTTAATGATTTTAAAGATTATATTAGTACTAAATTTTCTGGCCTACCTTTTATTTCAGAAAAATTGATGGAATATAGTGATATTGAAATGTACTATAATTTATACTGTTTGTTATATGCAGATGATACCATTGTTATAGCAGAAAATGTAAAACAGCTACAATGTGCCTTAACTGCAGTTCATGAATATTGCAAATGGTCACTTGAGGTAAATACTGCAAAAACTAAAGTAATTGTGTTTTCAAAAGGGAAAGTTAAAAGATTTAAGACATTTAAGTTTGGAGATAATGATATTGATGTCGTCGATGATTGTGTGTATTTGGGCACGACTTTTAATTATAATGGTATTTTTATAAAGCCAAAAACAAGCAAATGACTCATTCTAAGAGAGCCACTTATGGGTTATTGAGTAAAATTAGCAGATTGGACTTACCAGTGGACATTTGCTTAGATTTATATGAAAAACTGATACTACCAAAATTTAAAAAAAAAAAAAAAAAAAAATAGCGCATTTTCGTGATGTTCACCGCCCTGGTTCAGTCCAGTCCGGACCGGGTCAGGGTGGACTGATGGTCGCGAAAATACATCGAGACTGGCCCCGTCCCATTCGTCGTTCCTATTGGCTGGGGGATCGAGTGGGCGGTACTGAACTGAACTGTGGAGGCGGCAGGCGTCCATCTTGTCAATATCCTTTTTGTCGTCCGCCTTTTAACCTGTGCTGAAGACTTTACAACTACCACGCCTGTGATGCTTTAGTCTTATGGTCGGCCATCATGGTGTTTCATGTCTTATCAGCAGCACGAGAAGCTCCTGGTCGCCTTCCCCGCTGACTGTAGTGCGCATGCGCCAGTTCTCCCCACACTGGTCCAAGGTGGTCCTGGTATATGGGTCGGACCGGACTGGACTGGGCTAGCCCGTTCTAGACTGCCTCGCAAAAACAGTGACCGCCCGGGACTAGCCCAGTCCAGACCGGGCCAGAGCGGTCGCGAAAATACGCTACAAATTATGTTATATGGATGTGAAATATGGGGCTTTGAAAATAATAATCAATTAAATGTAACCTGTAATTCTTTTTTAAGAGGATTCTAAAGTTAAATAAGTCTACATCAACTTGCATGTTATAGGGTGAAACAGGATTTAGTAAGCCCTCAGAATTAATAGAAAACAGGATGATATATTTTTGGTATCAAATTGCTAATGGTAATGAAAGTAAGATTTCAAATATTCTATACAAATTTATCAAAAATATGTATGACTTAGATATCTATAAGTCCCCATGGCTAGTACAGATGATTAAACTATTAAACTTCAATGGAATGTCAAATATATTTAATCAGGATGTAAATATTAATGGCAACTGGCTGAAAAAAATAATTTAGATTAAGAACTTCTGATATACACAAACAAAAATGGTCAGAGGAATTACATAGTAACTTAGCATGTATAAACTACAGAATGATGACTACAGATGTAGTTACAAAATTATTTGTTAGTTCTACCCAAGCAATACTCCACCAGTATATGTATGTTTAAGTGTGGAAATCATAGATTACCTATAGTTACAGGTAGGTATAGCAATATTGACTTGGAGGAGAGAAGTTGTACCTTATGTGATACCAATGATACCAATGATATAGGAGATGAAATTCATTATTTATTTAAATGTCCTTTCTTTAATGATCGCAGAATGAAATACATTAAGAGATATTATTATACTAATGTAAATGTCATAAAGACACGTGACTTATTCAATAGTAAAAGTTATAGCAAACTGTTAAATTTAGCCAAATTTATTCGGGTAATTGTAACCTACTTTAAGGAACATTAGTTTTTGATATTTGTAATGTTAGTTCTTAAGCGCTGTCTGTACTCTATGATGATTTATGTATTGTACTCCCATACCCCGTTTGGGGTCGCCTGAGTTCAATAAACCTTCAAACCTTCAAACACATAAACAGGTAGGGGACGGCGTGGTCGGTGTCTGTCTGCTTGAGCTGTTCCTGACACGCCCCAGACCCACCCCACGGCCGGTGTCGCATAAAATAGGTAACACATCGAAATAAGTAGCACCATTACCTCAACCCCCCGCCGTTCTTTACTTATTTACCACAAAATACTCCTTTATAAGCTATTAACCAGGACGTGTGTGATACTGAAGTTGCTGGAGGTACTGGAGGAGACAGGAGAGAAGAAAATGAGATTGGCGTATAAAGGCCGTCACACGATGCCTTTTTTCACCCAGGTCGTCGAGGCGAAGGGTGGGCAGGCGTGCCTCAAAGCCCGTGCAATGGTGCGTCCACAGTCTACACACTGGCAACATTTTCTCCACAGACAAGTTGAAAACACTGCCCGAAACACGACAGCCGACATGTCTACAACAATGTAAGAGACATTGTGTGTTACAATGTTGGCAACAAGAGTAGACGTTGTGAGGCCGTCCACACTGGTCTCTGGAGACGTAAACGTCAGTTAGGTCGGCGTGTGAGGACGCCAAGGTAAAGATATGCTACGCTAGGATAGAGTCCGTTGTCGACTTACCAGGCATGAACCCAGACTGTTTCATATCATGAATGTTGATATATCCACCATGATTTATAATGCGCTATTAAATATTTCGATAAAAATTAGAAAAAAATAGGAGCAGGTGGCGCCCCGTATGTTTTTTATAATACTCCCGCCAATTCCAGATTTATGAGGCTTTTCTTGTTTGTCTGATTTATATCCATTTCCATATAGATAGTGTACTTAATGAAGCGTGTTACTAGGCTATTTACATGAAGGCTCTCTGTCAGCAGGTTATGTGAAGTCAACCCTATTTCTGCGCAAAAAATAACTTTTTTTTTATTACTGGTTCAATCTTGGATCTGATTAGTGTCAGAATCGGCATTTCATATCATGAATGTATTGCGATAAAATTTGAGGAAATATGGCGCTGGTGGCACCTCCTATATAATCTGTTTATTTTGAAATTTGTTTATCGTGCCCCTCCATTTTAGGGTGGTGCCCCCCCATTTCAGGACGGTGCCCTTCATTTGAATAAATAGATAAATTTGTAACATGCTGAGAAAAAATAACCAAGTTTTAATACAATTTTTTTTACTCATAATAACATGTTGATGCAACAAATGCATCCATAATATATATATATATTATATATATATATATATATATATATATATATATATATATATATATAATATATTATATATATATATATATATATATATTATATATATATATACATATATATATATTATATATACATATATATATATATACATATATATATATATATATATATATACATATATATATATATATATATATATATATATATATATATATATATATATATATATATATTGAAAACTATGGTGCCGCCCTCCCCATATATATGTGGGCCCCCCATATTTACCTGTGCTCCCCGAGTGCCCCTCATATATACCTGTGGCCAGTGGCGTACCGAGGGGGGGGGGCATGCGGCCATGCCCCCCCCCTTTGCAAAGAATAAATTATATATAAATATATTTATTTTATTTATAAATATATTGGTCTGTTATGTATAATATATATATATATATATATATATATATATATATATATATATATATATATATATATATATATATATATATGTGTGGTCTGTTATGTATAATATATATATATATATATATATATATATATATATTTTGGCCCCCCCTTTTAAATTTTCTGGGTACGCCACTGCCTGTAGCCCCCCAATGTTTACACCCCTTGTTCCGCCACTGCTTACTATGGCAAGATTACTTGTTTTCCGGTAAGATTTCGTAGCGACCTTCAAACAGGCCGGTGACCCACCTCTGGATTATGCCACTTTTGGCTGGGGAACCATGACTTTGCCTAGATAAAACATGGGTAGCTCCCTCCCTTGAGACATGATTGGACTATCATTAACCATAAGGAGCCATTCAAAAATTACGTAACGCCTATAGGGGGGGAAGGGTGTGTGGTGAAGTGATGAGTGACAGGGAGGAGGAGGGGGGAGCAGCCATGTGTTACATAACATGTTTTATTTATTTTAAAAACCTAGATTTTTTGCAGATACACTTATAGGCTACTTAAAATTAAACCATTTGAAAAGTAATAGGAAATACCTATTGAAGGAGGGGGACTACCTGGCGTTACATAATATCTAGGGGTTCTGAACAGTTACATGGGGTGACAAGGGGGGGAAGTGGGGTTAGACAAAAAAAAAAAAAAAAAAAAAAAAAAAAAAAAAAAAAATTGTAATGGTCCCTTTAGATGTGGTCAGATCGCACAGCCATAGATAGCTCTGCCTTGGCTCGCCCTGCTCCTGACCGATGCTTGTGTCACGTTCTCCCTCCGTAATGGTCAATTAGCCTAGTTACTATAATAGCCAATAATTCAGTGGGTTAATAAAGTCTATAATCCAATGCATCTTTGTTTTGACACAAAACAAATATATGTACAAAGTCTCCATCACAGAATTTTCTCTACATAACCATTAGGAACTCAAATTCTTGCTCATATATATATTTCTTTTACAAGCAACTTATTCAAGTACAGAGCAAATTAAGACTTCAAAGATTCCCAACACACATTGATGTATCACCAACCTTCCTCTATGTCTTCGTCAATGTAATTACTCTACGTCATTCACTAAACTGTTGGCCGCCCACACGGTATGTAGCTTGCCTTGGCCAACGAGTCCACTCATAGAAACATTACAAATAAAGAAGAAAAAACGGGTGCAACAATAATTACATCTTTGAAATGGGAGTTTTTACACACAAGCGTTCTCTCTCTCTCTCTCTCATACACAAACATACACAAATAAACAAACAAATCAACTCAACATTGACGGGGTTTACGCGGTCGGTATACCATCGTTACACCGGTAGTTATCCGGTGTGTACGCATAGCGGGCACTTCAACGAACATTTAACAGACACTCAGCTTGTGATGTAAGGTTTCACTTCAGAGAATACTAAACTTTTCATAAGAGTATAAAGGCAGAACGCAACATTACTGGAATACTCATCGCCACGAAACTATAACGAGACAATAGCGGTAGAAAAAAATAGCTGGAAAAGCGTAATTAAAAAAAGAAATAGGGAAAAACTGGTTCACAAATAGGGTGGTAAATGATTGGAATGGACTCAGTAGACAGGTAGTTAGTGCAGAGTCATTAGAGAGCTTTAAAAGGAGGCTAGATAAATTCATGGATGGGGATGAAAGGTGGATGTAGGTAGTGTTGAGTAACAGGAACTACCTCGTGTAGGTTTCGCGGCCTCTTGTAGCTTCCTTACTTTCTTATGTTCTTAAATAAAACGAGCTTACTAAAATGATACAAAATAAATACAAACACTATCCATAAAAATAATAAAAATTACGTATCCAGGAATAATATTAGACCTTCACATAATTCCTCACTTCCAAACACAAAGATTTTCTACTCATTCTAAACGCCATCACGTTTTTTTTTTTTTTTTCAAATGCACAAAACTTATACTTTTACTTACCATTGACGATCGTCGCTGTTACGGTGAGATTGATGGTATAACTTGTCCAAATCCCAATAGATGTAGCAACGTTAAAGATATCAACCGTACAATTCCATAACTCACTTTACCTCACTTATTTCCTGCAATGGTTTAGTGTACATTTGTCCAAAAGTTTACGTCCAAATCTTGATCTCTCTCGCTCTCTACATATTTATCCGTCAAAGTTAATTAAATGAATAACGCCAGACATCAGAGGTCCTATAGCGCTGAGATAAAAGAAGAGGGTGACTGAAATACAAAGGAATACAAATGCGATGTGAAAAAGTTGCATGGCGCGGAGGTCAGAAGCCGGTGGGACTAAACACCGCAACCCACCAGCAAACCACCACCCACACACCACTGAAACTCCCTCACACTGCATGCAAATCAATAGCAAAACATTAATATCTTTCAGCAAACTAACCACAAACCTCCAAAAACTACCACAAACCACCAAAAACTACCACAACCCACCCACAAGGTTAGGTTAAGTTAGGTTTTTGGTGGTTTGTGGTAGTTTTTGGAGGTTTGTGGTTAGTTTGCTGAAAGATATTAATGTTTTGCTATTGATTTGCATGCAAGGTGAGGGAGTTTCAGTGGTGTGTGGGTGGTTTGCGGTGTTTAGTCCGACCCGTCAGAAGCATCCAAAAAGCTGATCAGATTGAATGGAAGACACTGATTAGGCGTAAGAAGGTGATGCTGTCTAAGTAGTAGAAGGATTGTGTAAGGATGTGATGATTGATGGATTGGTATAAGAGGAGAGGAGAGAGAGGAAAGATAAGGGAAGGCGGCAGTTCAAGGTCATAGCACATTGCCGCACACGAGTTATCACAACACTGACTAATTTCTTTTGTTTACCAAAGTTTGTTTACAACGACGATATGAGTTACTCCGCGGTTACAGGATGACAATTAAAACCCTTGAGACCCAGAACGTAATTTCCATTGTAATTTGGGTACCATTAGACAATTTTTAGTGAATATAAGCAATATTTTATAGATATGACCCGTTTAGTATCCTTGTCTACTAACTAATTTGGTATATTCAGTTACATTTCGTTATTTTATGGCTAACAGACGATTTTATATAGCCAAGGAAATATTGGGCGTGAAGGGGTTGATGCGAGTTGTCAGATCTAATAATTACTACAAACTTAAACACATCCTATACATTTAAATTTCATTGTAGTATTCTCTTTGCGTATGCCCCCAATGATTGATTGATTCTCTGAAGTGAAATAAATGTAAGATGAGCACTGGTTCTCAAAGAATAAACTAATAAATTGCTGTTAAAATGTAAGAATTTAAATAACTCATCACAAGCTTAAATTCGTATATACTTTTGAATGTTTCGTTTAAGTATTCTCTGAAGTGATATAAACACAAAATGAGTAAGTTAAAAAGACCATATCAATACAATATTCATCACATTGTAACAAATTCATCAAGATCAATTCTTCATACATGGTTCTGAAAGCTGCCACAATCTCAAAAAACTAGTCATTCCAATCTTACTACCGTCAATAACACTATAGTCGCCAGTCACTCGCCACTGCACTAATGTCGCCAGGCACAATACATTACGAATTTTAGCATCACTACAGACTTTTATGTGGCACAGAAGAGACATGCACAGTAGTTTGTATTACGTACATCACACTACATGTCTTCAGTGCCACATAAGTCTGTAGTGATGCTAAAATTCGTAATATATTGTGCCTGGCGACATTAGTGCAGTGGTAAGTGACTGGCGACTATAGTGTTATCTACAGTAGTTGTCATACATTACTGGTAGCTCGTATTGAATGAAGAATCTTTAGTAGTGGCAAATAATGATGATCTAATGGAGGGAAAAGTCTATAATGTATGGTAACAAACAAATAAACAAACAAATAAACAAACAAACACACACACGCACACACACACACACACACGTCAGCTGCGTGGAAGTGGAAATAACACAATACAAAGCTTAACTCACTCCTTCACATATAACAATCATTAATGGTCTCAATTCATGTTTTTTTCTAAGTTCAAATAAACTCTACAAATATTTCAACATAACTTAAATACAATCTCCTTTCCTTCATCTATGTTTCTCTAATAATTGCTGTTCATTGAAAGTACCCAATTACACACACAAAGAAATAATAACAATGATAATAACAGCATACACTTCCTACGTACAAAAAGGCGTCAAGAAATGTACATATTTTATCAAACCAGCAAAATAAAATACCTTGCCTGATCAAGACAGTCAAATGGGGTCGAAATGAACACTTACAAGAGCAAGATTGGCTTATAAGAACGTGATGGATTGTTGGTCGAGGGTTCATGTTTGACTAACCATGCATTGCCTTATTTAACCTCCCCTGGTGACAACATGAGCCACAGGGAGAGGTCAGGTCAGGTCAGGAGGCCAAGAGGGCATTGTAACCCTACTCATAGTTATTAAAATGGCCATCCACAATAAGGCATTATGAATTAGTAAAACCTGATCCTCAGACTGTAGAAAAAAAAGTTAGTCATGTAACAACAGTGCAAAAATAGATCCTGGTGATGCTCTCTCTCTCTCTCTCTCTCTCTCTCTACTGTTTTGTTTTCCTGCTGGAGTCAGGGAGCCCTTGGTGGCCCTCGGGAAGGTGGCCACCCCCCCGGGCCATTCTGGTGGTCGCTGTATACAGGGTGATGCAGCAGCCCTCTCTGCACTACCTAGCATTAGTGTCTTAAGGCTCATCTGGTATTCTTCAGATATGTATTAATCAAAATGTGGATTACTTAGGCATCCAAAGTGGCCGTGGTGGGATGACCCCTCCACCCTTCCACCCCTCATGACTCCACAGGGACATTATCCTACCCACCTCCCCCTTTACGTCACTACACACACTGATGCCGCCCAGCAGTGGTCCTCCAAGGAACAAACACAATCGTGATCTGGGATTAGGATCGGTGTCGCCATTAACGGGTCAAAATGTTGAAGGGTATCAATTCTTTTTTTTTTTTTACATTTATGAAATAACAACAACTGATGTAGTACTTACATGTTTCTACTAGTTTTAAAAACACTGAATAAACTTTATAACAAAAGTTATGCTCCCAGAGACTCACAGTTAACAGTTAAAAGTACCAATATATTCCCTGATACCATTCTCTCTCTCTCTCACGAAATGCCATGCCTCATTATTTGCCTCAAGTACAAAAGGATTGTCGGTTGGATAGTTTGTGCTCCCTCAGAGTAGTTGTGCAGCTGTAATGTTGCAGTGGTGGGTAGGGACTGCTGCTGCCCTGGCAAGGTGACCCCACAACCAGCTGAGTCACCTTTGTAAACGTACAGTGGCACACACACCTCACTCTCTAGAGGGCGCGGCCAAAAGGTTTCATGAACTTTGTATGTGCTCTCACACTTGCATGGCCATATATTGTTTGTTAGCACAGCAGTTTTTAAGCTCGAATTAGGATGAGGAAGGCCGCCACAACTCTTAACGGCCCTGGGTAACCCTTCCCTCCTGTATGTACATCACTGTATGCATGTATCAATAGGACATGCACTGGGCCGGTGCTGTGACATTGTTCTGGGCTACTGACTGGGGGGGTGACAGCCCATGGGTTATGTCGGATGCTCAGGCGATACTGTATGTGTGTTACCAGTTTGCAATTCCTGAAATGCGTTAATGGTCACTGGAAATATTTTGTTGAAGTAAAATTCCTGATTATTCATGCCATCGCAAGACACTTTTCTTTGGTTCAGCATCATTACTTTAGCCACAATGATACACCATCACTCCCCCCAGCCGTTGCCTTCACAATGCCACTCCTCAGATGCCATGAAGTGACTCTGGCCACCTTTGTCGCTGTATAAAAACACTTATATTCTTCACCAAAATATCTTCCCTATGGCAAGTTAAAACATTTGACATTCATACAAATCCTACATCTAGTACAGCAAAAATAAGATGGAGACACTGAGTCCACCAGGTAAAAATATGGCCCGTCATGAAACAGCCAGCACTCTGAGCACAGAATGGTGCACAGCCCACAACACAAGAAGGGTACCTATATAGTGTGTCTGCCGGGGCTCAACACACTCCCATGCCCTTGAGCACAGCAGAAGATACACTTAATATAACACAACAACTGAAAAATTAACCCTCTCCCAAGAAATCAAAACAAAGTGAGCTGATATTGGCACAGTGTCTATACAAGATGTTTCAGTACAAACAATTTACAGTAAAAATACATACATACACAATGTCTTCACACATAGATTAGTATTAGCTGCATTAGCTGTGTACTGGAAGTCAGACAGGCCAGGCAGCACCCACACACACCACACTTGAGCATCACACGCACGCGCCCCGCAACACTCTGGGCTCACTGGGAGCGCTAGGTAATATCAGGGTCAGCCTCGTCCTGCCCTCAGGATCAAACTCCACGGTTAATATCAGAAACCTATTAAAAAAAATATCACAAGTTCCTAAAACTTTGAAACCTGCTCCAGGTTTTTACGAAACTTAGATTCATTTGCTGCATACTTTAAAATGTCTGATAAATTTCATAGTATTTAGAAAACCCACATAGCTTTTTATCTAAAATATTCACTTACACTGGTAACATTGAGCCACTATTGTTCATCTCAGACTTACAAATTACTCACTTCAGACTGTCAGGCTTGTCAGCATTTTCAGAGGAAAATATAAATGATCATGAGTAACATTCCAATTTATTTCATTTGGAAAATATTTTTCTAAACTTTTCAGTAACACATCATTATAACGCTGATCAGAATCCCCTGTGGTCTGGGAGCTTGTCACAACTGTTGCTTGGGACAGTGAGGACCACACAGCTGTGTCATTTCTCTGCAGACTTGTGGGATGAGAAGCCCTGTCACGGACACACTGTTCAGCACAGCCCCTTGAAGCACCTCCCAGGGATGGGCTGCCGGCCAGGCGGGGGGTGAGGGGAGGCAGGGTCAGGGGGGGGCTCAGGTGACTGGGGTGAGAGAGCTGGCCTTGAGGGAAGGTGTGAGTGTGGTGCAGGTCAGGTCAGGTCAGCGGCCGTCGGTGCCGAGGGAAGGACGCTAGCTGTTCCTGGGGACAAGAAATGTATCACATAAATTATTTATCTTGGTACCTTTAGAAGACTATTCATTCCTTGTGTCCTCCTTCCTGACGGCCGCTGCGGCACCACCACCACCACCACCACCACACAGCAGGGACACCACAGAGGCAACGGCCCACAGATCACCAGGGTGGGAAGGGGGAGAGGAAACTAAGGCAAGACTACAAGTACAAAAGTTCACAATGAACATGGAAAGACCAGCCATAAAAATCTGAATCACTTTTGTAATGGGTCATTGGAAAAAAAATTAATCCCTCCTATGCACTATGCTGTACAAGTGTGTACAGACATCTTTGGGAAAACAATGACCACCACCAACACCACCATCATTCATGCCCTCAACAATGAAGGCGAGCAACGACCATACTGGAAAAATTGAATGATTCATAAAGGAAATATAATAAATTAACACAACTAATTCAAAGCCCTGGAAGAGGCTGGAGGATCTATACACTATGTCTTTCCATTTTATCAAGTCACTTGTAGAAATTATCCACCAACCATCCTCTCAATTAGTAGAGTGGTAGTTTTGTTCCCCCCCCTCCTTGTGAGGGAGGTGTTGTTCGCTCCCCATAGAGGAAGAGTAGGAATGTATATATATAATTATAATTGTAATGGGTACAAATTAAAGCGACTAAAGTGACTTGATACCTTAGAAAGACTATAACTGTGCTGCCGCCCCCTCCCTGCCGGAGCCTTACCGGTAAGTGACTGACACCTTGTGCACGCTGTAGAGGTGGCTGCTCAGGTGCTCTGGCTCAAAGAACTTCTCCTGGCACAGGTGACACGCCAGCAGGCTCGCCGGGGGACTCTGCAAGCAGGAAACACACAGATGCAAATCAACACATTCAGCGGCACAGTGTTTGCCATATTTCTGAGATGTGTGTGTGTGTGTGTGTGTGCGCGTGTGTGCGTGTGCATGTGTGCGTGTGTGTGTGTTCCTCTGAAGAATATGAAGATGGGTAAGTTTTGTGTGAGGGTCAAATAATAATGTATCATAATAAAAACCAGTACATTCATTCCACCGTCTATAATGGTTAGCAGTCATTTCTGAAGGTGATTATTTACCTATTTGTACACACACACACACACACACACACACAAACTCTCTCTCTCTCTCTCTCTCATACACAGATACTCACCAGACCCATCTCAGTGGAGGGCAGAGCCTGGGTGTGGGTGTCCCCTGCCCCCCCAGGTAGGCTCCCGTGGCCTGCCCCGTCCCTTGGCCCAGCCACCTCCTCGTCGTCATCTCCCTCTGCACAGGTGAGACAACAACAGGTCAGGAAGGGGCGGGCCACTAGGCAGCACACTCACCAACACTCCCACGCCATTCACCTGACTCATAATACAAGGCTGATGCACCAATACCACTGGTGTGTTTACATAAGAACATAAAGAAAATAAGGAAGCTACAAGAGGCCGCGAGACCTACACGAGGTAGTTCCTGTTACTTAACATTACCTACATCCACCTTTCATCCCCATCCATGAATTTATCCAGCCTCCTTTTAAAGCTCTCTAATGACTCTGCACTAACTACCTGTCTACTGAGTCCATTCCAATCATTTACCACCCTATTTGTGAACCAGTTTTTCCCTATTTCTTTTTTTAATCTATGCTTTTCCAGCTATTTTTTTGTGGACTTTGTGTGTTTGTGGACTTTGTGTGTTTGTGGACTTTGTGTGTTTGTGGACTTTGTGTGTTTGTGGACTTTGTGTGTTTGTGGACTTTGTGTGTTTGTGGACTTTGTGTGTTTGTGGACTTTTGTGTGATTTGTGTTTGTGACTTTGTGTGTTTGTGGCCTTTGTGTGTTTGTGGACTTTGTGTGTTTGTGGACTTTGGTGTTGTGGTTTGTGTTTGGACTTTGTTGTGTTTGTGGACTTTGTGTGTTTGTGGACTTTGTGTGTTTGTGGACTTTGTGTGTTTGTGGACTTTGTGTGTTTGTGGACTTTGTGTGTTTGTGGACTTTGTGTGTTTGTGGACTTTGTGTGTTTGTGGACTTTGTGTGTTTGTGGACTTTTGTGTGTTTGTGGAAGCATAATTCACAACTTGTCCAGATACAAATACAAATTGTGCGGATGATATCTTTTTTTGTAAGCTTTGAGTCAAATTGTAGTAATGTTAAATTGTTTTGTAGGTTTAGGATGTATAAATTGTTTTCTGCGTTTATGAACATCCGGGAATCCGCCACACGGGAATGAAGTCAAATACCTAAGTCTAGCAAGTCCAGTTTGATAACAAGCTACTTAACCCCTTGAGACCCAGAACGTAATTTCCACTGTAATTTAGCTACCATTAGACGATTTTTAGTGACTATAAGCAATATTTTATAGCTATGACCTGCTTAGTATCCTTATCGACTAGCAAATTTGGTTTATTTAGTTACTTTTTGTAATTTTATGGCTAACAACAGACAATTTTTTATAGCAAAGGAAAGATCTGGGCGTGAAGGAGTTAAGCGTTAAATGTCATACCATGTGTTTGAGAAAAGGCCTCATGCATGGAGGGAATAAAAAAACCTTTCATGTGAGAGTTATGGACTTGTTGAGTTGTGAATCAGGAGGACCAGCTGCCCAGACACCACGGCCACAAGACTCCTCACAGCTGCCTCATCATACTTCTCTATTGCACTAAGCTGGTACTACTCAATGGCTCATCTTAACCCCTTCACACCCAGATCTTTCCTTTGCTATAATAAAAATGTATGTTGTCGTACCATAAAATTACGAAAAGTCACTGAATATACCAAATTAGTTAGTGGAGCAGGATACTAAACAGGTCATAGCTATAAAGTATTGCTTATAGTCACTTAAAATCGTCTACTGGTACCCAAATTACAATGAAAATTACGTTCTGGGTCTCAAGGGGTTAAGTCACAGTGGTCAGTACGAACATAATGATTCCCAGAACCATTAGTGGACTGACAATCTCACTTCTATTACACTCTTCATATTCATATTATTATACACTTCTTCATATTCATATACTCTTCTACATTTACTCTTATATTATTTTCACTTCACTCTTTACAAACACCTCTAATGAATGCTACCAGTGACCTCCCCCCGAGTCATCCCAGGTCACCGTGGCTTACCTGTGTCCTCATCGTGACCACAGCCCGCCATGGGGTCGTCCTGGTCGTCTTGCAGAGGGTAGTCGTCAGAGTTGGTGGAGGAGTTGCTGACGGTGCGAACACGGTGGTGGGGTGGGTCCTCCTGGGTCTTCCAGGCGGCCAGCTTTGTGGGGTCCTTCTCATACAGCCTTGAAGCCATGGCCTGGGGGGGGCGAGGCACAGAGGAGATCAGTGGCTGTATATTGATGCATGTTACTCGACATACACATAGGAAAAACTATTTTGCGCATAAAGGTTTATAATTTCTATGGAGGAAGCACTGGCCATTACTGTTACAATAACACTTAATGCAGCTAAAGATTCCGGCAATGGAGCAATAACGTGCAAGTTGTTTTTTTTTTTGTTTTTTTACATCAGAAGGACTGGCCAAGGGCAAAATAAAAAAAGGAAACAAAAACCCAGCTTAGTTGCCAATCCCTGTGTGAGATAAGGCGTCAGGTGGTGTGCGCCGCGCCCTCACCTGCAGACTCTCCAGGGAGTTATCACAGTCCGTGGTGTCTATCTCGTTGAGGTTGGCGCCCGAACGCTCTATCTCTGCGTAGGTTCCGAAGGGCAGCTTCCCCAGGCACTCCAGCTTCATGATGTGCATCTTGGAGCGCAGGTGCTTGGCCAGGTGGCCGTGGATGCGGAAGGCAATCTTGCAGTCGTGACACTTGAAGGGGCGGGGGTTGTCGGTGCTGGGCGTCCCGAAGGTCATGTTCATGTTCACCTGAGAGGACACGGGGCAACGCTAGGCATCAACGCTTAAAGAGTCCTGAACAAGATTAACCCCTTCATGCCCAGATCTTTCCTTTGCTATATAAAATTGTCTCTTGTTAGCCATGAAATTACGAATACGAACTTAATATACCAAATTAACTAGTGGGCATTGGGCAAGGGTACTAAACAGGTCATATCTACAAAACATTGCTTATAGTCACTACAAATCGTCTAATGGTTCTCAAATTACAATGGAAATTACGTTCTGGCCCGTCTCAAGGGGTTAAAGAGTCTTGAACAAGATTAACATGTGCTGGAATAACGAATGAGTCACGTGAAAGGAACACAAAGATGTGGTCTTCTCTGCTTACCTTGTTGAAATGGCCGACGGAGCGCTTGTGCTTCTGCAGATGGCCGTTGGTCCTGAAGGAGACTGCACAGGAGTCACAGCGGAACGGCCGCTCCATGTAGTGGATGTTCATGTGGAGGCTGAGCTGTGCCGGCCGGTTGAACTCCTTGTGGCAGAACGTACACTTGCACTTCCCATCATCACTGGTGAGCCTGGAAAGACATCAATCAGCGGGGTGCAGTCAGTTCGTACACAAGTTGTTTCGTACACCAGTAGATTCGTACACCAAAAATTTGTTTCGTAGTCTATATGAAACCATAGTCGTTTCGTACACTCAGCTCAGAGTTGAACTTGATTACTAGTTACGATTCAACACCAGGTATGTACGAAAAAACTCAGAATCAGTGTACGAAACAACTAACAAAACCTGAGTACGAAACAACTTGTGTACGAAAGTCCCTGTAACCCAATCAGCACGTCAAATTTAGACACTCTGGCGTTCTGTGTGAAACAAAGAATACTGAATCAACACTTGACTTTGTTTGTGGCGCCAATAATGCAGAGCTACATCCATGGAGGACAACAATGTCCCTTAAGGCATAGAGGGTTTCCATAAGCTCACAATGATTTGTTTTCCTGGAAGCCTATTATAAGGATTCCTCAACTCAAAGGGACTCTTGTGACACTAACTAAATTGGCCCGCCCCTCTTTTTTTTTTTTTTTTATTCTCTTACTGTCTTCTTTATAGGGACTGGCAACTCAGCGGGCTTTGTGTTACCTCTTTTTGTTGTGCTCTTGGCCAGTCCTTTGTGATGTAAAAAAAACAAAAAAACAGGAGGACACTTACCTATTGAGGGAGGACGGCAGCACTCCGCTGGGCACCAGGAAGGCCGTCTTGGTGTCCAGGCCTCTTCCACTGTTCATGACGGTGAGGTTGGCCGGCGGCGTGGGCATCCTGGAGGTGGAGTTGACGGTGGAGGAGGAGAGCTGGATGGAAGTGACGATGGTAGCAGTGGAGGTGGTGGTGGAGGTCATGGTGGGGGTGAGAGTGAGGGCGGAGGTAGTGGTGGAGGTGGAGGAAGTGATGGTGGTGTTGGGGGTGGTGATAAGAGGGGCTTGAGAACTGACTTTCTCCCCACCTTTCCCTTCATGGGCTTCAGCGGGCCCTTGCTCCTGTGGCTGTGGCTGGGACTCCCCTGGAGGCAGGTGGGAGGAGCCAGGGGAGGCGTCTGAGGAGAAGCTGTACTGCTGTCGCTTGATGGCAGTGTCCAGCACGGCGCGCTCCCTGAGGTAGGCGTGCAGCATGGAGCGACTGCTGCCACTCTCCGTGCTGGGGTCTAGCGTCACGGAGGTGACCTGTGCCGCACGCTCCGTGGTCTGGTAGATGGACTTGAGGAGGCTGGACGACTCGGTGACGGGGGACAGGATGTCCGAGGGGTGCTCCCGGATGGGGGTGGAGGGCGAGGCAGCCACGCCGGGGGACTCCAGCAGGGAGGGCCGGCTCAGCACGGGCAGGAAGCTGGGCCTGTGCGGGGCAGCCTTGTCTGCCGCCCAGCCCGCCGCCCCCCGCCGCACACTGAGGTCCATGGGACCTTCCCTGGAGGACTCCCCTCGCGAGGCAGGACTGCAGATGAAGGTGGAGGTGGTAGAGGAAGAGGAAGAGGAGGATATGGCGGTGACAATAGAGGTGATGGTGGAGGTGGAGGAAGGTGGGGATGAAGATGAGGAATTGGATGAGGTGGATGATGTGAAGGAAGGGGGGTGGGGGGTGCTGCATCACCAGCACCCCAGATCGGGCGGCCGGGCTGCCTGGCGTGCCGGCTACCTCAGCGGCCCGGGTGATGGTGGTGCCGAGGCTGCGGAGGGAGGTGCCCAGGGCAACTATACCCTGACTGAGGTGATCGTGGGCATCCCGGAACTGGTGGCCTTCCATACCTGCCTCGTCATCCTCCTCCTCATCATCATCATCCATGTCCTCTTCCTCATCATCATCATCATCGTCATCATCGTCTTCTTCCAGGCCATCGGGTTTCCTCTCCTGCTCCAGCTTATCCTGTGGACCAAGAAACACACTCATTGCCTCACACGGTCAATAACTGATGGGAAAAGCAACACGGATGAAGCATTCCCAGCGAGAGATAGGTTTACGCTGTAATGAATTAGCAAAGCTTTATCTTGAAAATAACACATACATATATCCTTGATTTAATTCAAGATATTCATCACAATAACAATACTGCAGTGAGGCAGGAGTCACAACACATACCTGCAGTGCCAGGGCCGCCTCGTTGACGTGGCTCTCGTCCACCACCGTGGGCACCGGCACCACGCCCATCTCCACACAGCGCTTGTAGTGCGCCTTGGAACGCAGGTGTTTGGTCAGGTTGCCCTTGGTCTTGAAGCTTGAAGGAATAAACATACACATCTCAGCCTCACCCAAAGACATATCTCTCTCTCTCTCTCTCTCTCTCAATACTTACTCTTTCTCTCTTATAACATCCTTATTTTGGAATGATGGAAGCATTGCCATTGAGAGGTTTAAGATAACAATAAGCGATAAGCATTGAGAGGTATAAGATAACATTAAGCACGATCATTACCTGAAGGAGCAGTGGCTGCAGGCGTAGGGCCGGAGGTCGGTGTGTGTGCGGCAATGTTTCCTCAGCATGGAGGGCTTCTTGCAGCGGATGCCGCAGGTGCCACACACGTAGCGGCCGCGGCCTCGGCCCCGCACGTAGGTGTAGTCCTCGGTGCTCTTGAAGCCGCCCTCGAAGATCTTGACCCGCTTGTTGATGCTGAAGCCGTCGCTGCCTTCGCTGTCGTCGCTGCTGCGTCCGGGACACTCCCCGCCGGCGTCCTCGGCCTCCCGCTTGATGAAGACGCCGGTCGCCTCTGCCGGGCTGCCCTCGGAAGCCTTGCTACTGCCGGCACCGTCGGACTCCTCGCTCTTTATTTCAGGGGCATCTTTCTCTCCGGGCTTGGCCTCCTCTTCCTTGCGTTTCTCCTTTTCCTGTTTAAAGGTCCAGTAGGAGGAATGGGTCTGGATCAGGTCCAGTTCCTTGGGCTGGGCAATGGTGAAGCGATGGTCACGCTTATAGGACTGGTAGAGGCTCATGGCAGGGTAGGGTTTGCTGGGATCCTCTGGCTTGATCTGCCAGTTGGAGTACATGGACAGCTTGGAGTTGGGTCCCTGGGGTGCATACATGGGCTGCTGGCGGTAGATGCAGCAGTAATAAGTCTTAGTGGAGACCTTGTGGCCCAGGTAGGTGTATGCCGAGCCATTCAAAAACATCTGCACACAGCTCTTCTTGGGGCGCGGGGTGTCAGGGCTGACCAGGGTGGTGCCCATCAGGGCCAGGGATGACTTGGGAACAAAGGGCTGTGGCTTCAGGGCTAAAAAATCTGGCCGTTTTCTGGTGGGAAACTCGTCTTGATCATTAGTGTCACTGTTGACAGAAGCATCCAGCTGCTGCAGCTCAGGGGAAGCAGTGGGCCTCTCAGAGACCTTGCCCTCTGGTGGGGCTGGGGGCAACTTGGTCTCTGGATTAATGGGCTTGAGATCTGGCAATCTGGGCGAGGCGATGGAAGGTCTTGGTCTGGGACTGACGAGGTCCTTCGGGGAGAGGTGGTGGGGCAGCCTGATGGCGATGCCGCCAGCCAGGCCACGCTCCCTCACCGGGCTCCTGGGAGGGTCACGCAGTCTTGGCACAGCCAGACTCGTCTCCCTCAGGGAATTAACTGGGACGGAGGTAACGCAGGAGCTCAGAGTCACAGGGACTTGTGAGGGATGGGTGAATACAGGTGGGAGCCGCCGTTGGCTTGCACTGGGCGAGGGACACACTGAGCTGGACTGGGAATATGGCCCAGGGATGCCGGGCACATGGGGGACCTTGGTGTCCCCAAAGGGTATAAGAGTAGGAAACCCTTGGCCTGTTCCCTTAATGAGTCCCTTGGTCACCAGGGTTTCTTTTTCTTTGCCCCGAGGCTGGGAAAGGTTTGACTCTGCCTCTGGACCAGGAATACGGCTTGCACCCCCATGTATCACCCCTGAGGATAGGTGTCCCTGACCCCCGGGAAAGGGAGGTGTATGTGAGGCTTTAGGGAGACCTGCTGGAGACCTGGCTGGGTTGTGCTTGTGGTTGTTCAGCATGTTGTGGTGGGGCAGGGTGGCCTGAGCATGGAGCAGGGAGGAGTTAGGGACCCTGGGACTGTAGCTGGACAAGGAAAGGTTAGCCAGGTCTGGGGCGGGGATGCCAGGAATAGCTAAATTAGGGAGCTGGAGATGGGGAGCAAACTCCGTGAAGCAGGGAAAGGATGAGAACTGGCCACCCTCAGCAGTGTAGAGAGACGGAGTGTGAGCCACCTTGGCAATGTTAGGGGATGGCTGCTCTTTATGGAGGGGGGTCGCAGCTAGCAGGCTGGGGGTGGTCTTGGTGGAGGTGCTGAGCTGACTCTCCACCTGCACCATGGTGCCACCTGAATGGAGGCTTGACTTGGCCATGGTCACCACCACAGAGGTGGGTACTGAGGCCTCAGCCTTGACCATGCCACCTCCACCCAGCTGTTGCGGGGGGATGCAGATGTCCAGGCCTGGACTGGGTGGCTGGCCAGGGTCTATTCTCATGGTCTTGCGTTCATGGCCATCACATATCTGCACTTCACCACCAAAGAGCTGGTGGTTGTTGAGCTTGCCGGCCTCCAGACCCTTGGGAAGGAACGCCGAGGAACGTTCGTCCGGAACAGATCTTTTTCTCTTCTTGACGGGAGGCAAGGAGCCCTCGGGGGCAGACCTGCTGCGATACACCTTGGGGGACTGCTGCTGCTGCAGGTGTGGCTCCTGAGGGAGAGTTTCCCGGCCACAGGAGTCCCGCGAGGGGCACCGTTCAGGATCCACAGAGTCAGGCTTAACATGGAGGTCGAGGGCCACGTCCTGCTCCCCGACCCACCGACCACTTTCCCCGTTCTTGGTCAGATCCGGGGTGCCCCTCTCGCTCCCCGGCCCCGACCGCCGACCACAGAAGTTATGCATGTGGATGTCCCGCTCCTCCAGCGTCCTGCATGGCTCCCGGCACCTGGGGCAGGGAAAGGGTCCCGTCTCGCCGTGGGGGATGAATCTCCCCCGCTGGTCCACGGAACCGTGAGGTCCCAGCAGCAAATTCTTGATGACGGAGCCTTCGGGGTTGCGCGGGTGCTGCTGCCTCAGCAGCTCTGCCTGGTCCTCCAGTGGGCGAGCAGGGCGGCCTTTGGTGAGGTCCCTGGGGGCGCCGGGCCCCTCGGACTGACACCTCTTCCTGGAGGCGTCGTAGAGGCCGGGTTCGAGGGGAGGCGGAGACTGAGAGTAAGAGGTAGTGAGTCCTGGCAATGATATGGAAGGTTTGGAAGCACTGGCCGTGGGCTGAGCAAGAGGCAGGTGAGGGGTGGCGGGTGGAAGACGGGGACTGTACGGACACCGGGATTCAGCCATCATGGTCTCTGAGGTGTGGGAGTGACTCCTCTCCCTGAGCTGACCCTGCAGGGGCGGGGCAGGGATGCTGCCCTTTGAACTCTTGGTGCCGGGGTCGGCCAGACTGCCCCTCCGGCTGCTGCTGCTGCCGGAGCTCTCGCTCTCGCTGGAGGATGAGCCGAGGCTGGGCTGCCTCTTGTAGCGGCGGGGCCACAGGGGATTGTGGGTCTCGATGATGGCCTCGTTCTCCACGATGAGCTTGTTGATGTGCTGAGTCACCACCTCTGGGCTGGGAGGCTCTATGCCCTTCCACAGATTAACACTCTTGAGGGAAGGTGAAGAGCTGCAGGAGCCAGTAAGATTACCTTCCTCCTTCCTGGAGGGTGGGCGGACCTCCTGTGGCAGGCGGACATGGCGGCCGGGGTGGCCGGGGTGGCCGGAGTGAGCACCGGGGTATCCCAGGGTGGAAGCAGGAGCATGATATGTTGGGGTGGTGATGGCGGAGTATCCATCAGGAGGGTCCTTCGGGGGTGCTGCCCGGTGTTCAGCTCTGGGGGGCGAGGCCTCTTCCTCTCCCGTGGAGTAGGGCTGCCGCACTCGAAACTTCTTGGGCTTGTATATGAAGCCTCCTTGATCCCTGGAGGTCTCTTGAGGTCCCTGGGCAGCCAAGGAGGAGCCGGCCGGGTCAGAGTGCCTTGGCAGGGACACGTCCACAGCGAGGCACTGCTGGCCGCCGGGCTGCCCGGTGCCCTCGTCGCCATCGCCGTTGTCTCCGGACTCGGCCGCCCCGTCGCTGCCCTCGGGGCCGTCGCGCCGCTGGGCGTGGGAGCGCGACCGCGTGTGCTTCAGGTAGTTGCTCTTGGTCTTGAAGGCAGTGCTGCACTGGTTGCAGCTGTACGGCCGCTCGTTGGTGTGCGTCCGCTTGTGTTTGTCCAGCACGGACGGCTTGGCACAGCCCATCCCGCAGTACTCACACTTGTACTTGCCTCCCCTGCCATTCCTCCTCCTGGCCTCCTCCCCCTCAGGGGCAGCGGGGCTGGTGGCCGCTGTGGGGGTGGAGGCCGGGGTGGTGACCAGCAGGCCATTGGTGGGGGTGAGGGGCGCCTCTATGCAGTGTGAGGCAGTCTTGACGGGGCCAGCGGGGGCCTCCCTCGGGGGGTGGTGGGCATGCTGGTGGTCAAGGGCCTCCGAAGCTTCAATGGGGGCGCGCTTGAACTTCTTGTGAGTGTAAGTGACATTGCTGGAGGTGTTCATGGGGGCTGCACACGTGATCACACCCATGGGACGCATGGGGCCGGCACAACCCTCGACATGTTAGGCTCTTGACTACGGCTCCTCGCTGGGGTGGCCCCCTCCCACTCTCACCTGCAGGGAAGGGACACAGCAGGGTTACAACTGTGCCAGGGACCACGCCTGCACCTTACTCCATGACTATTAACTAACAAGTGTTTTGTCCACCACTCAGCAATTCTCAATATCATGACCATCGTGTAATACGTGACTATCATGATTGATGATAATGATAATGACAGCATAGATTTTTATTACAAACTACACATCTCACAGCCCACACACCATGACTGCAGAAGCGGCGGCGGCCGTGGGGGCTTCAGGGCGGGGCAGGGCAGCGGCGCGCGGCCCAGGCAGGATCATCACCATGGCCTCGACCTTCACCTAGAAGACAACATAAGAACATAAGAACATAAGAAAATAAGGAAGCTACAAGAGGCCGTGAGTCCTACACGAGGTAGTTCTGGACAGTTACTTAACACTACCTACATCCACCTTTCATTCCCATCCATGAATTTATCTAGCCCCCCTTTAAAGCTCTCTAATGACTCTGCACTAACTACCTGTCTACTGAGTCCATTCCAATCATTTACCACCCTATTTGTGAACCAGTTTTTCCCTATTTCTTTTTTAAATTACGCTTTTCCAGCTTGAATCCGAAACAACACTCAGGTAAGCAACAACACTTGTCTCTCACACACACACACACACACACACACACACACACACACACACACACACCACACACACACACACACTCAGAAATTATAGATGCCAAAAGTAGTCATGTTTTCAAAGCTAAGATTGACCAAATGAGACAAAAAGACGGGACCTCACGAGTGTAATTCATTTCCCGTATATCACAACTAGGTAACTAGGTTGGCTTTTAACACAGCCTTCAAAGATCCCACTAAAAACTAGGAGGTCATTTTATACTGCAGGTGTAGAATATGAATCTTGAATCCACACTATACCCCAAAACCTACATTTTAATTAACATGGAGAATTGGAGGTCGTCTCATAAGCCCAGTTACCTTATACGCCATCATGTATTGTGTATGTCAAGATGTAGAGACGAGATCTGTGTGTGTGTGTGTGTGTGTGTGTGTGTGTGTGTGTGTGTGTGTGTGTGTGTGTGTGCGCTTTATCATCCCTTCCCTTAGTACAGGTGCACTAACAACACACTCAACACACCATTCCCATTCCTTGCAACACACTCAACACACCATTCCCATTCCTTGCAACACACTCAACACACCATTCCCATTCCTTGCAACACAGTTCAACACCACCATTCCCATTCCTTGCAACACAGTTCAACACCACCATTCCCATTCCTTGCAACACACTCAACACCACCATTCCCATTCCTTGCAACACAGTTCAACACACCATTCCCATTCCTTGCAACACAATTCAACACACCATTCCCATTCCTTGCAACACAGTTCAACACCACCATTCCCATTCCTTGCAACACACTCAACACACCATTCCCATTCCTTGCAACACAGTTCAACACACCATTCCCATTCCTTGCAACACAATTCAACACACCATTCCCATTCCTTGCAACACAGTTCAACACCACCATTCCCATTCCTTCAACACACTCAACACCCATTCCCATTCCTTGCAACACACTCAACACACCATTCCCATTCCTTGCAACACAATTCAACACCACCATTCCCATTCCTTGCAACACAGTTCAACACCACCGATTCCCATTCCTTGCAACACAGTTCAACACCACCATTCCCATTCCTTGCAACACAGTTCAACACCAACATTCCCATTCCTTGCAACACAGTTCAACACCACCATTCCCATTCCTTTCAACACACTCAACACACCATTCCCATTCCTTGCAACACACTCAACACACCATTCCCATTCCTTTGCAACACACTCAACACACCATTCCCATTCCTTGCAACATACCATTCCCATTCCTTGCAACACATCCACTTGCACACACACAACCATTCCCATTCCTTGCAACACATCTCAACCACCACCATTCCCATTCCTTGCAACACACTCAACACACCATTCCCATTCCTTGCAACACAGTTCAACACACCATTCCCATTCCTTGCAACACACTCAACACACATTCCCATCCTTGCAACACATCAAACCCATTCCATTTGGTCACCATTCCTCCTTGAACACTCAACACACCATTCCCATTCCTTACTGCACACCCCATCACCACATCCCCCCTAACATTATGGTGACGTCATCCTGCTCGCCCAATACTGTGGTAACTGATAACTTGTAAAAAAAACAGATAACACACAGCGAGTATATACCAAGAAAGAGAAAGAGAGAGAGAGAGAGAGAGAGAGAGAGAGGAGAGAGAGAGAGAAGAAGAGAGGAAGAGAGAGTAGAGAGAGAGACAGAAAGAGAGAGAGAAAGAGAGAGAGAGAGAGAGAGAGAGAGGAGGAGAGAGAGAGAGAGAGAGAGAGAGAGAGAGAGGAGAGAGAAAGAGGAGAGAGAGAGAGAGGAGGGTGACGAAGTGAAGCAGATGAACGAAACGGTAAAAACAGAGAGAGAGAAGAGAGAGAGAAGAGAGAGAGAGAGAGAGAGAGAGAGAGAGAGAGAGAGAGAAGAGAGAGAGGAGGACGAATGAGACAGGTATGACAGAGAGAGAGAGGAGAGAGAGAGAGAGAGAGAGAGAGAGAGAGAGAGAGACATATGGACAGAAGAGAGAGAGAGAGAGAGAGAGAGAGAGAGAGAGAGGAGACATATGGACAGAGAGAGAGAGAGAGAGAGAGAGAGAGAGAGAGAGAAGGAGGAGAGAAAAGAGAGAGAGAGAGAGAGAGGAGAGAGGAGAGAGGAGAAGAGAGAGAGAGAGAGAGAGAGAGAGAGAGGCGCCGGATAGTGATAAAAAACTAACTATTGCTGATTAGAATGCATCCATCTTCAACAATGTACCGAGTTCGAAGTCATGACGTCCTCGGGAAAGATCTGCAACATCATCCTTGGCTTTGCATTTGGTCACTTATTGTCTCATTCATTCATACACACATACGTAGGGCTACATCCTTTCTTTAATTCTGACCATCTCTCTCTCTCTCTCTCTCTCTCTCTCTTCTCTCTCTCTCTCTCTCTCTCTCTCTCTCTCTCTCTCCTGCTTCACATTCATCCTGCCTTTGCTCTCTCTCTCTCTCTCTCTCTCTCTCTCTCTCTCTCTCTCTCTCTCTCTCTCTCACCACACACACACACACACACAACAGCAGCAGTAGTAGTAGTAGTAGAAGTAGTAGTAATAATAGTAGAAGTAGTAGAAGTAGTAGTGGTAGCAGCAGTAGTAGTAGTAGTAGCAGCAGTAGTAGTAGTAGTAGTAGTAGTAGTAGTAGTAGTAGTAGTCTCTCTCTCTCTCTCTCTCTCTCTCTCTCTCTCCTCTCTCTCTGATTCCTTGGGTATTTTCTTTTATTACGGTCTTTTTTGTTTCTTTTTATCATGTTTTTATCTATAACTTGTAGACTACGAACTATTATTTATTTTATGTAATAGCTACGTACTACCCAGCGGAAATGAATGAATTTGAACTCTCTCTCTCTCTCTCTCTCTCTCTCTGTACAATACCAATAAAATGAGATAAAATAAACAACAGAATACTCAAGATACAAGAAAGTGGTAGTTTTCACGCCACTTAATTAATCATACTCTTCTCTCTCTCTCTCTCTCTCTCTCTCTCTCTCTCTCTCTCTCTCTCTCTCTCTCTCTCTCTCTCTCATCACATTATATACCTCCCAATTATCAGTTCTGTTTCATTTTCTTATTTATTTCGTCCTTTCTTCCTTACTTCCTTTTATATAATCTGCTGTGAGTCTGTGAGAGCTTGTTAAAAAGTTTTCCTTAAAAATATAATGAGCCACAGTAACGCTATCTCTCTCTCTCTCTCTCTCTCTCTCACCACAGTTCGGGGAAAACACCATACGCTCCCTGTCTGCTGTTCCCAGAATCCCCTGTGTCATCACCACTAACTATATCTGTACATAACACATCCTTCACACTTACATCATACATTCATACATTACTACATCCTCACATACATAATACACGACATACTACCTAACATTCATACATTGCACCCTAACATACATAATACACGACATACTACTGCCTAACATTCATACATTGCACCCTAACATACATAATACACGACATACTACTGCCTAACATTCATACATTGCACCCTAACATACATAATACACGACATACTACTGCCTAACATTCTACATTGCACCCTAAGCAAACATAATACACGACATACTACTGCCTAACATTCATACATTGCACCCTAACATACATAATACACGACATACTACTGCCTAACATACATACATTGCACCCTAACATACATACTACTGCCTAACATCCATACATTGCACCCTAGCATACATAATACACGACATACTACTGCCTAACATTCATACATTGCACCCTAGCATACATAATACACGACATACTACTGCCTAACATTCATACATTGCACCCTAACATACAAATACTACTGCCTAACATACATACATTGCATCCTAACATACATACTACCGACCTACCAACATTCATACATTGCATCCTAACATACATAATACACGACATACTACTGCCTAACATCATACATTGCACCTACATACATAATACACGACATACTACTGCCTAACATTCATACATTGCACCCTAACATACATAATACACGACATACTACTGCCTAACATCCATACATTGCACCCTAACATACATACTACTGCCTAACATCCATACATTGCACCCTAACATACATAATACACGACATACTACTGCCTAACATTCATACATTGCACCCTAACATACATAATACACGACATACTACTGCCTAACATCCATACATTGCACCCTAACATACATAATACACGACATACTACTGCCTAACATCCATACATTGCACCCTAACATACATAATACACGACATACTACTCCCTAACATTCATACATTGCACCCTAACATACATATACACGACATACTACTGCCTAACATTCATACATTGCACCCTAACATACATACTACTGCCTAACATCCATACATTGCACCCTAACATACATTATACACGACATACTACTGCCTAACATACATACATTGCACCCTAACATACATACTACTGCCTAACATTCATACATTGCATCCTAACATACATAATACACGACATACTACTGCCTAACATTCATACATTGCATCCTAACATACATAATACACGACATACTACTGCCTAACATCCATACATTGCACCCTAACATACATAATACACGACATACTACTGCCTAACATCCATACATTGCACCCTAACATACATTATACACGACATACTACTGCCTAACATCCATACATTGCACCCTAACATACATAATACACGACATACTACTGCCTAACATCCATACATTGCATCCTAACATACATAATACACGACATACTACTGCCTAACATCCATACATTGCACCCTAGCATACATAATACACGACATACTACTGCCTAACATTCATACATTGCATCCTAGCATACATAATACACGACATACTACTGCCTAACATTCATACATTGCATCCTAACATACATTATACACGACATACTACTGCCTAACATCCATACATTGCACCCTAACATACATTAACCCCTTCACGCCCAGATCTTTCCTTTGCTATAGAAAATTGTCTGTTGTTAGCCATAAAATTACGAAAAGTAACTGAATATACCACATTAGTTAGTCGACAAGGATACTAAACAGGTCATATCTATAAAATATTGCTTATATTCACTAAAAATCGTCTAATGGTACCCAAATTACAATGGAAATTATGCTCTGGGTCTCAAGGGGTTTATACATCAATCTATATCTGATCATCAATCATTAATCATCATATAGGTAGCGTCAATCTGAGGGAATTAAAACGGTAATGGTTGTAGAAGATGCAAGATTACGGTGACGTTCATATATATAACTCTGTCTTATCAATGAGAGAGAGAGAGAGAGAGAGAGAGAGAGAGAGAGAGAGAGAGAGAGAGAGAGAGAGAGCGCGAGAGCGAGAGCGAGAGCGAGAGAGAGAGAGAGAGAGATATATACATATACACACACAATAAACAGGAAAAGTAAAAGAGAGAGGAAAAAAAGGTTAGAGAATCAGAAGGAGCAAGAGAGAATACAAACACACACAATAAACAGGAAAAGAAACACACACTACAACAATCAACACACACACACACACACACACAACACACACACACACACCACACCACACACACCACAACACACCACACACACACACCACAACACACACACACCACACACACACCACAACACACACACAACCCCACAACCACAAACACACACACACCACACCCCACCACACACACCCCACACACACACACACACACCACAACCACAACACACACCACACACCACAACACACCACAACACAC
>JACEEZ010016349.1:252500-262500 GCA_016584305.1 Chionoecetes opilio
ACCACTTCACACATACGGTGACATACCCTCCCCGAGTCCCCTGCCATTCCTCATCTCCCATGTCACCATTCTGCCCTGTCAACACCCTGTCATTGTCACCACCCTGCCGCTGTCACCACCAACCCCTGTCAACACCATCCCCTGTCACCAAGTTATCCACCCCTACAAACATTACCACCTTAAACATACCCTCCCCTGCCTTTCGTCCTCCCTGTCAACACCCTGCCCCTGTCACCAACCACCCCCTGTCACCAACCACCCCCTGTTACCACCCTCCATGTGGCTCAACCAAGGCTACCAACACAACTAAGGAGAGGTTCCAGGAAGAGAATGATGTGGCGTTGGTTGTCATGGTGATGTGTGGGGACTGGGGGTTGGCAGCCGTGGTGGAGGTGAAGGAGGAGGAGAAGAATTACAAAGGATTACAAAGGAAACACAAACAGCAACAGAACGTTAGGTCCTTCCATGGCTGTTTGATTTAACTACACTACACTAACTAGATAATAAGTGAGACAGGATAGTAAAGTAGAAGGTGAGAAGGAGGAGGAGGGTAGGAAGAGGAGGAGGTAGGAAGAGGAGGAGGAGGTAGGAAGAGGAAGAGGAGGAGGTAGGAAGAGGAAGAGAAGGAGGTAGGAAGAGGAAGAGGAGGTAGGAAGAGGAAGAGGAGGTAGGAAGAGGAGGAAGAGGAGGAGGAGGGGGAAGAGGAGGAGCAGGAGGTAGGAGGAGGAGGAGGAGGAGGAGGAGGAGGAGGAGAGGGACCCCTGGTTGGCCTGTGTGTGTGTCTGTGTTACCTGCGTGCACTCACACCTTGCCTTCCCGAGCGTGACTCACTAACTCAGGGAACCACCGCCTGTCACTAGATACCTACCAGGTGGTGCATACTCACTCACTCACTTACTAACCACTCTATATATACGCCTTTATGAAGCGAGTAGTTGTGTGTGTGTCTGCGTTTGTGTGTGAGATAGATAGATAGATAGATAGATAGATAGAGAGAGAGAGAGAGAGGAGAGGAGATGAGAGAGAGAGAGAGAGAGAGAGAGAGAGAGAGAGAGAGAGAGAGAGAGAGAGAGAGAGAGAGAGAGAGATGACCTAGCCACTCACTCACTCTTTCCCTCATCACTCATACTCACTTTCCCTCCTCGCTTCCTCACCGTAAAATATGCCCGCCACACACACACACACACAGACAAGGTTCAGTGCAGTGAGTGTGGTAACGGATGCATGAATAGAGATGGAAACGGAGAAGGAGGAGGAGGAGGAGGAGGAGGAGGAGGAGGAGGAGGAGGAGGAAGGAGGAAAGAAAAAAGGGACATCACACTTCTTTATCTCTGACGCACACACACCACTAGCACACACACACACCACTAGCACACACACACACCACTATTACTACACACACACACACCACTATTACCACACACACACAAACACACGTCACACAGCACACACAAACACACCTACTTTATATCATATAACACGAAAAGAAATGAAAAACGAAATAATCTACTCTTTTCACTTCGCTCACATCCGTATCCTGTCACTAATAACACGTGTTCTAAGTTACAAAATTAGGTGATATGCGATTTTAACTGGAACTGGCAAATGATAATAACAGTAGTAGCGTTGTTTCCCGGGTTATTGGAAGGCAAGGTGTACATTTACTCCTGCGCGCTCCCATGCCAATGCAGCGCTGCGATATAGTCTTGTCATGCATTGGAAGGATACCAGCCAACCTAACTGACCTACCTTAAGAGAGAGAGGAGAGAGAGAGAGAGAGGAGACGAGAGAAGAGAGAGAGAGAGAGAGAGAGAGAGAGAGAGAGAGACTACTACTACTACTTCTACTACTTCTACTATTATTACTACTATTATACTGTTGCTGCTGCTGTGAGAGAGAGAGAGAGAGAGAGAGAGAGAGAGAGAGAGAGAGAGAGAGAGAGAGAGAGAGAGAGAGAGAGAGAGAGAGAGAGAGAGAGAGAGAGAGAGAGAGGAGAGACTACTACTATACTTCTGCTTCTGCTTCCATACTACTACTACTGTTGCTGCTCTGGATAGAGAGAGAGAGGAGAGAGAGACGAGAGAGAGAGAGAGAGAGAGAGAGAGAGAGAGAGAGAGAGAGAGAGAGAGAGAGAGAGAGAGAGAGAGAGAGAGAGAGAGAGAGAGAGAGAGAGAGAGAGAGAGGGTAAATGTACACTTTACTGCCTTATTGTAATCAGTTTTAATCCACTTTAATATTTTGATACTGCTCGAATAAACAATATCAAATAAAAAAGAGCGAGCGAGAAAATACTCGATCTCATCTTGTCTGGTTCAAAGCCTAATTTACATGACAATTGGGTTACTCACGCGGTACATATCCCTCACACATCCCCCCTACACCCTTACACATCCCCCTACACCCTCACCTGTCAGATACACACACAGGTAGGGGCGTGAAGCAGTCCCTCAGGTGTTGATTCCCTTCCACCATAACAAGAGTGAAATGAAAGAGAGTCTCACGAGCATAACTATGGAAATGAGTTATGCTCGTGAAAAGACACAAATAACAACACTAACTCAACTTATAATTAGATTTAGTTTAATTAACACTTGACTTAGTTTATTTATATGTTTGTGTACATGTCTATACTACATCTGTAAATATTTCCTTAGGGGCTCAGCTTTAGAATATATGCTCTCATGACAGATAACATTTTTAGCGTATAAGGTGATACCCTTGCCCCAATCCATGTGAGGAAACTGTCTCCATATAGTGTTATTGTTTAAATAAAAAAAAATAAAAAAAGTGGCAAGCCTATAGTCTATTTTTTTTAACAAGGCAAAAATTCCATTCTATCTTAAGGACTCATGCTTAAAATGATGCCTATGTTTACCTGATAATAGGGTTAACTATGATAAAATACAACTGAAATTTAGAAGAAGCGTAGTATTCCCTTCTCCTGGCATCAAATATCAGTCAGTAAGCAGCAAGGGGGCAGGATGTTTTGCCTCGTTAAAAAAAATAGACTATAGGTGAGGGTGATAGGTGAGGTTAAGGATGCGGGTTTCCCCCAGGTGATGCAGTGACTCAGTGGCTTCCTGAAGGTGTTGTGCTTGAACCTCTAATCTCTGAGCCTCATGAGCCTGCCTTAATGACTCATTGTTGGACGAAGATGAGACATAAGTAAAGATAGTAGGACATTTTAGGTTGAAGCAGGAATATTATATCATTTCTTATAGTAGAGATGTTCTGAAGGTGTTATGCTTGAACCTCTCATTTTTAAGCCTCAAGAACCTGCATAAATGACTCAATGTTGGACGAAGATGAGACTAAAGTAAAAATGGTAAGGAAATTTTAAGTTGAAGCAGGAATATCATGTCATTTATAATAGTAGATAATATAATTTTACAGACTGATTATGTTATTAATATAGAAATAAAGTGGGCTTGGTCGGGAAGAAAGCACTGAATGAGGCAAAATCACTACAATTATATACAGTAAAACCTCTCGTATTCGGACTTTGACATTATTCGGACCGCCTCTTTTTTTTTTTTTTTTCTAGGGGTCGAAATTTCCTAGCCTAGATTTTTTTTTTTTTTTTTTTTTTTTTTTTTTTAGGGGTCGAAATTTCCTAGCCTAGAATGTTTTTTTTTCTAGGGGTCGAAATTTCCTAGTCTATATTTTTTTTTTTTAAGGGGTTGAAATTTCCTAGCCTAGATTTTTTTTTTTTTTTTTTAAGGGGTTGAAATTTCCTAGCCTAGATTTGTTTGTTTTTTAAGGGGTTGAAATTTCCTAGCCTAATTTTTTTTTTTAAGGGGTTGAAATTTCCTAGCCTAGAATTTTTTTTAAGGGGTTGAAATTTCCTAGCCTAGATTTTTTTTTTTTTTTAGGGGTCGAAATTTCCTAGCCTAGATTTTTTTTTTTTTTTTTTTTTTTTTTTTACATAGTATCTAAATACCCCCATATATAATCCCCCCATTATTCGGATCCTTGCATTACTCGGACCACTCCTTGGCCCAATTAGTCCCAATATGAGAGGTTTTACTGTATATATTTCTTTACGTTTTGACAACCCACCAGCTTTACACAGAGAATAGTTTAACCAGCCTCTTATATTATGAATTTAACTGACTCAATTAAATGGAATGTCTATGATCCCGTCCACAAGGCAACCAAGATTAAGAATGTCCATGTATAAGTCTTCAGTATTTGATCAGCCAGGAGAGTCTATCTATCTTCACCCACACAGTATTATAGATATTATTAGATATTATGTATTATCAGTATTACAGTATTATATAATGTCCTAGAGGCAAAAGGGACACTGTATCTATCCTGCAAGACACACACACACACACTAAGGTTGTTTTTTTCTTAGGTGTGTGACTGTGTGTACGTAATTGCTGACCCACCACCTGACACACTGCATAGATGGCTGACTGACTGAGCGAATGAGTCAATGAGTGGCTGGCTGACTGACTGACTGGTTGGCTGGTTAAGTGGCTGACTGAGTGAGTGGACGACTGAGTAGCTGACTGACTGATTAACTGACAGACTGACTGAGTGAACGACTGAATAGCTGACTGACTGACTGAGTGGATAGGTGAGTGGACAAATGAGTGGCTAACTGACTGGCTGACTGACTGACTGAGTGGCTGACTGACTGAATAGCTGACTGGACGCGATGGTGAGGCTTTCGTGATGTCACTTCCCTCGCTCTGACCACCCCTCGAATCCAGGTCATGCAACACACACACACACACATACACACACACACACACACACACACACACACACACACACACACACACACCGTCCTGCATGCCTGCCTTCATACGCCACAGGAGGCAAGCACAGGGGAGTCTGCACGCCCTTCCAAGCGCCTTGCTATATATAGAGAGGCAGGTAGGGAGGGAGGGAGGTAGGGAGGCAGGGAGGGAGGCAGGGAGGGAGGGTGTTTCAGGCCTACCTTGAGCTTCTAGGAACAGGTATATAAGTTATGGCGGCAGGTGACGTCACGCAAGGTTGTCTGTCTATCCCTATTTAAGACATCTATTAAAGACATCTAACATCTATAAGACATCTAGTTTTTTAAATGTCTCTTGCCTATTGCTACTGTAACACCTGTAATGATGGTGGTGGTGATGATGGTGGTGATGGTGGTGGTAAAGATACTGTAGTAGGGGTAATAGTGAGTAATGATGATAATGGTGGTGGTTGTAGAATTGCAGTGAGGTTGTGATGGTGGTGGTGGTGATGATACTGTAGTAGGGGTGGTGGTTAGAGTTGTGAGTATAGATAGTGGTGATAATACTGGTGGTGGTGATGGTGGTTGTAGAATTATTGTTGAGGTTGTGAAGTAATGGTGGTGGTGGTGGTGGTGGTGGTAGTGGTAGTGATGATGATGGTAGTAGTGATGAAAATACTGTAGTAGTTGTGATAGCTAGTTATAGTTTTGAGTATAATAGTGGTGATAATGCTGGTGGTGGTGGTGGTGGTGGAGGTGGTGATAATGCTGGTGGTGGTGGTGGTGGTGGTGATGGTGGTGATAATGCTGGTGGTGGTGATGATGATGATGATGATGATGATGATGATGATGATGATGGTGGTGGTGGTGGTGATGGTGATGATGATGATGATGATGATGATGATGATGATGATGATGGTGGTGGTGGTGGTGGTGGTGATAATGCTGGTGGTGGTGATGGTGGTGGTGATAATGCTGGTGGTGGTGATGGTGGTGGTGGTGATAATGCTGGTAGTGGTGATGGTGGTGATGGTCGTGCTGGTGGTGATAATGCTGGTGGTGGTGGTGATGATGGTGGTGGTGGTGGTGGTGGTGGTGGTGGTGGTGGTGGTGGTGGTGGTGGTGGTGGTGGTGGTGGTGGTGGTGGTGGTGATGATGCTGATGATGATGATGGTGGTGGTGGTGGTGGTGGTGGTGGTGGTGGTGGCGGTAATGGAAGATGTTGATAGAGAAAAAAAAAGATAGTAACACTGACCATTTTCTTAGAAGCAACCACCTCCAAGAAGCGATGTCGCTGCACGCACACACACACACACACACACACACACTTTTACTTACAACACATGACCCAACCATCCTATGTGTGTGTGTGTGTGTGTGTGTGTGTGTGTGTGTGTGTGTGTGTGTGTGTGTGTGTGTGTGTGTGTGTGTGTGTGTGTTTCCAGGAACGAACAGTAGCTTCCATAGAAATCTGCAAAGGTGGGCATTCCGCAATTTTAGTCCGCAATTCCGCAATTCGCAACTTGTGGAATGGGTAATTCGGTTGCGGAATTGCTGAATTGCTGATGCCTGAAAAAATTGCGGAATTGCGGGTTGCGGACCGCCAAAATTTTGAAACGCAATCGCAATAATTGTGACGGTGACCACCTTCGAAGTGCGGGGGAGGAGGAGGAAGATTAGTAGATTACTTAGATGAGTGATTACTAGCCAGTAGACTGTGAAGTGTAAAAGTAAAGAAAAACACTAAAAGAGACAGACTTAATTGTGAAGGACAAGTAACAAGTATAGACAGAAACAGAATAGGAATACAGAAGTATTAAACACTAATAAAGAGTCTAGAGACATTTTTTTTTTTAATTGTAGGTGTTTAAGAGTCCAGAGATGTTTAAGAGTCTAGACATTTTAATTTTTTATTGTAGATGTTTTGTTTTAATTGTAGGTGTCAAAATTAGTTTGCGGAATTGCGATTGCGAAAAGGCCTATCTGAAAAAAATTGCGGAATTGCGATTGCGGACTGGTGCAGGTCGGAATTGCGGAATTGCGATTGCGGAATTGGAGACAAAAATTGCGATGCCCACCTTTGGAAATCTGGTCAATACTAAGCGACTCTAAATGAGAGAGAGAGAGAGAGAGAGAGAGAGAGAGAGAGAGAGAGAGAGAGAGAGAGAGAGAGAGAGAGAGAGAGAGAGAGAGAGAGAGAGAGAGAGAGAATGGCATTAGAGAAAATCAAATCCCCATGAATCGAGTCTCTTCCCTTGCCTGATTAAATTACACCCGAGAGAGAGAGAGAGAGAGAGAGAGAGAGAGAGAGAGAGAGAGAGAGAGAGAGAGAGAGAGAGAGAGAGAGAGAGAGAGAGAGTACTATGGAGGTCACACAATCGTTGTAATACTGGGCTGCCAAACTTAAAATTACGGAACCTGTTTTCAAGGAGTCAACACTCAAAAACGTACTAATTTTTCTAACATTTTATTTCAGCATAAGCGTTACGAAAATATGACAAAAATAGATTAATAAATAGATTGATAAATAGACATAGAGATCGAGATAGAAATAGAAATAGAGAAAAACATCATTCCTCACCCTCTAACCTTTTCTTGAGAGAGAGAGAGAGAGAGAGAGAGAGAGAGAGAGAGAGAGAGAGAGAGAGAGAGAGAGAGAGAGAGAGAGAGAGAGAGAAAAATAGCATAGTGCCCAGTGCCACCTGTCACTGCTGGACAAAGTGCAGAGATGTGTTGAGCGCCTCATACACCCAACCGCCGACCAACATCACATGGAACGTCGCCCGAGGCAACAGTGGCGGCAGCAGCAGCGACGACAACACCAGCTGCAGCTCCAACACCAGCAACAACAACAACAACAACAACAACAACAACGACTACAGCAGGAGCAGTGGCGGGATGATCCCCGCTCCCAGCTTGACAGTCTGGGGCACCGGAGGAGAGTCGGTGCCCTCACAGTGTTGCACAAGGCCCAGGTGCAACACTTCCCACCTTGCAGGACTTCGGGTCCCGTGGAGGAGGTCTGTGCGCGCTACGAGGACGGTAGTGTCAGGTGATCTCCTCCAGGCCCCGAGGACCCACACCGTGATGGGCCAGCGAGCCTTTACTTGGGCCACGGCGACACTGTGGAACGCCTTCACGGTTGAGGTGGATGTCGTGGCCATGAACACCCAGCAGGTGAAGGTGGCGACCCACAGATGGTGCCGCTTACATCCGCCTTAGTGACCGTAAGGCGTGATAGTGTCGTGTCATTAGTGATACACAATGACACAGTGACACACCTAGTGACACACATTGACACTTAGTAGACACAGTGACATACAGTGTACGTGTCAATAGTGCGCCTGACAAGTGCCTGTGACGGAAAGTGACCCTCAGCCTGTAACACTGTGTACTTACTTACTACTTAGTTATTATCTTACAAGGCATAGCTTTCGGATAGATGTCCCCGGGACAGGGGACATCTTTAGCTTCTGCCACTTAATGCCTTCATCAACCTCCTTACCAATTGTAGCCCCATGTCAACCTTGATGGAAGTTGTTTAAATAAAAATAAAAATATAAAAAAGAGAGAGAGAGAGAGAGAGAGAGAGAGAGAGAGAGAGAGAGAGAGAGAGAGAGAGAGAGAGAGAGAGAGAGAGAGAGAGAGAGAGAGAGAGGGAGAGAGAGAGAGTCAGGTATTTGATCCTTAACTTGGCACTCTTAATTCACTACTGTCTTAAGAGTGCCAAAAACCCCCTCTCTCTCTCTCCACTGTTTTACCTTTAACCAATCAAATAACGATACTTACGGATGTGTGTGTGTGTGTGTGTACTGTGTATGTACACAGTACACAGTACTGTGTACATACACACACAGTACTGTGTACACACACACAGGGTGTGTGTGTATGTGTGTGTGTGTGTGTGTGTGTGTGTGTGTGTGTGTGTGTGTGTGTGTGTGTACTCATGTCCCCACTTGACACTGACGGCATAGTCAAGGTTAAAAATGGTTTATAATGACAGTGTGTGTGTGTGTGTGTGTGTGTGTGTGTGTGTGTGTGTGTGTGTGTTTCATAGGAAGTGGAGGGATTCTTACATCGTACCATTGTTGCTTGGAGGAGGAGGAGGAGGAGGAGGAGGTTAGAGGAGGAGGAGGAGGGGAGGAGGAGAGGAGGAGGAGGAGGAGGAGGAGGAGGAGAGAGGAGGAGGAGGAGGAGGAGGAGGAGGTAGAGGAGGAGGAGGAGGAGGAGGAGGAGGAGGAGGAGGAGGAGGAGGAGGAGGAGGAGGAGGAGGAGGATCATCGAGTGGGAAGAAAATTACGTGTGAAGCAGACAGAGAGAGAGAGAGAGAGAGAGAGAGAGAGAGAGAGAGAGAGAGAAAGGAGTAGACATGAGGAAGAATCTCACTTATTATTTTTCTATTTTCTCCCTCCTCTCCTTCCTTTCTCCCTCCTCCTCCTCTTCCTCCCTTCCTCATCCTCCTCCCTTCCACCTTCCTCCTCCTCCTCCTCCCTACCTCTTCTCCCTCCTCCTCCCCCCGCCTTCCCCTTGAGTGGTTGCCAACACTCGTGGTGGTGGTGGTAGTGGTGAGGGTAGTAGTGGTGGTGGTGAGGGTAGTGGTGGTGGTGGTAGTGGTGGTGGTGGTGAGGGGCACCCACTAGCCAGCCAGCAGTGTGGGCGGGGCTTGTGACGTCACCGGGCGTCAGGGTGTCTGGGAATGTGGTCATCCACGCCACACCACCACCACCACCAGCGCCACCAGCGCCACCACCACCAGCGCCACCACCACCACCACCAGCGCACTCACGATATTACACCACCACCGCCACAACAACAATAATAACAATTTTTCTTTAATATTATCATCACATCACCTCATCACCACCATCACCTCATCACCACTTCCTCATGGATGTATATTGTTAAAGTTTTTTCTGTACGCCTTGGGGTGAAAATAAAATTATTATTATTATTATTACTATTATCACCACAATAATAATAATAATAACATTAATATCATATCACCACCATCACCAACCACCACAACAAAAATTATCACCACAACAACAATAACAATAACAACAAAAATTATCACCACAACAATAACAATAACAACAAAAATTATCACCACAACAAAAATGATCACAACAATAACAACAAAAATAATCCCAACTATAACAAAAAATGATCACAAAAAAAAAAAAAAAAAAAAAAAATGATCACAACAATAACAATTATCACCACCACCACTACAATAATAATAACACCATTAACATCACACCACCACCATCA
>JACEEZ010016349.1:267500-270000 GCA_016584305.1 Chionoecetes opilio
GAAGGATGAAGAATGAAGGATGAAGGAATGAAGGATGAAGAATGAAGGATGAAGGATGAAGGATGAAGAATGAACAAGTAGGTGAAAAAAGGATGAATGAGAAGGGGATAAAGAAACAAAAACCAGAGAAGGATTGACAAAAGGAAGGAATAAGGAGGAAGAAAAGAAAAGGGCAGGAAAGGAGGAAATAGAAGAAAGATGACAAAGGAAGAAAAGGAATAAGTAAGAAAAGAAAAGGAGAGGAAAGAAAGGGGAAAATAGAAGAAAAAAAGAGAAACTAAGAAAAGTGAGGAAAGGAGGAAGAGATAAGAGATAAAAATGCACTAAAAGAGAGGAGGAGGAACAGGAAGAGGAGGAGGAGGAAGAGGAGGAGGAGGAAGAGGAGGAGGTAGAGTCAAACTTTAGGGAGGGCAGAAGGGATGAATGAACGGCGTAAAAAGAGGAACGAAAAAGAGGAGGGGAGAGGAGGAGGAGGAGGAGGAGGAGGAGGAGGAGGAGGAGAGACAGGAGGAAGGGAGTGACAGGAGGAGGAGGAGGAGGAAGGGAGAACAGCTTCCTTACACACTCTACAGATTTTCAATACGTCACTGTGTTAAGTGTGTTTTTGTGGAGAAAAGTGTGGAGGAGGAGGAAGAAGAGGTAGGGGAGGAGGAGAGAGGGAGGGAGGAGAGGGAGGAGAGGGGAGGTGAGGATAGTGTAGGAGAGGACGAGAGAGGAGAGGGGTGGAGGAGAGGAGGAGAGGGTAGGGAAGGAGGGAAGAGGAGAGGAGAGGGTAGGGAGGAGGGAGGAAGAGGGTAGGGAGGAAGAGGTAGGAGAAGAGGAGGGAGAGAGGGGAGAGAGGAGAGGGTAGGGAAGGAGGGAGGAGGAGGAGGAAGGACGCGAGGGAGCAAAGTAGGTAGGGAGAACGGAGGGAGGGAAGGGAGATGGGGAGGGAGATGGGAGGAAGGGAGGGAGGGAAAGAAGAGACGGAGTGACCTCAAGACGGCCTCAGTTGGTATCTCTCTCTCTCTCTCTCTCTCTCTCTCAACGGGCCCGTAGGATGGACCCAACTCTGACTGACTGTGTGTGTGTTTCTGTCATGGCTCCATTACTTGTATTAATGGACGACACGGTTCTTTTAGCTACTTGTAAAGAAAACATGTTAAGAAAATTAGAGCTTCTGAAACAATGTTGTGATAATTACGGCATGAAGATCAATGCATCAAAGACAACATTCTGTCATTTGGGGAAACTTGTTAGATAGTGAACCATTGAGTTTGGATGAGTGTCGAGATGAGTGGAGTCATGTGATCAATATGTATATCTAGGATCACCATTCCGCGTGATGCTTCTGCCTCTTCTGCTGTTAAGGTTCATGCTAGCACTAAGATGGCTCATGTAAATAAATTTGTTTCCTTTTTAAAGAAAAGTAATGACATACCTTTTGTAGTTAAGAAGCGGATCTTTGACGCAGCACTCCTGTCAGCACTATTGTACGGGTGCGAGTCATGGCTAAATGCTGATCTTAGGCCAGTGACAAAGCTGTATAACTTGTGTCTCAAACAATTATTAGGTGTTAGGACAACAACCTGTAATGATGTGTGCTATGTGGAGTTAGGTTACCCGCCACTTAAAGATCTTGTGCGGAGTAAACAAAGACATTTCTTTAGAAAGATGTGGCAGAGCGCTCACAAATGGCTGATGATCTTTAGTTTTTGCAATGAATACAACACTTCATACAAGATATAATACAAGATCCTTTGTCACAGTTGATTGATCATAATAAGATTGACATAGTTGTTGCCAAGGAAACACTTAAGTGTGTATTGTCCTTGTGGACAGGTGCAGACAGAGGCTCATGGCGTTACAACGGTGTCCCTCCTCACAACACATTCGCGACATATAGATTTAATACACTCCAAGATTTATTCAATGGCACGTTTGATAATGCAACTCTATGTAGAATAATTAGCTTAATATTGAGTGTATATTCTCAAAATGAATGACTATTTTCTGTTATAGTATCTATGTTCATTAATAAGCCTTAATTTGTATTATTATAATCTATTAGTAAAGTAATTTCATGTATATTGTGTTTGTCTTTTTGTATTGTTTTTTTTTTTCTTTGTTTTTTTATCTATGTTACTTCCTTTTTTTATCTATGTTACTTCCTTTTTTTATCTATGTTACTTCCTTTTTTTATCTATGTTACTTCCTTTTTTTATCTATGTTACTTCCTTTTTTTATCTATGTTACTTCCTTTTTTTATCTATGTTACTTCCTTTTTTTATCTATGTTACTTCCTTTTTTTATCTATGTTACTTCCTTTTTTTATCTGTTACTTCCTTTTTTTATCTATGTTACTTCCTTTTTTTATCTATGTTACTTCCTTTTTTTATCTATGTTACTTCCTTTTTTTATCTATGTTACTTCCTTTTTTTATCTATGTTACTTCCTTTTTTTATCTATGTTACTTCCTTTTTTTATCTATGTTACTTCCTTTTTTATCTATTACTTCCTT
>JACEEZ010016349.1:275000-295000 GCA_016584305.1 Chionoecetes opilio
CTCCTCCCTCTACATACTTTCCTTCCTCTCTCTCTCTCTCTCTCTCTCTCTCTCTCTCTCTCTCTCTCTCTCTCTCTCTCTCTCTCTCTCTCTCTCTCTCTCTCTCTCTCTCTCTCTCTCTCCGCCTAGTTCATGCTGACGTGGCGGCGCTTTGTATAGTCAATAACCTTGTAGTTGGTACTTGCAAAGTGTCTAGATAGGATGAAAATCTTATCTCTTATCTTCTCTCTCTCTCTCTCTCTCTCTCTTTACTTCTTAATACCTATTACCTATTCCTTACTTACATTCTTCATTCTCTCTTCCCTATCCTTTACCTATTCATTACCAGAAGTGTTAAAAGTAGAAGTGCGGAAGTTATTCTAAAGCTTTATCTGGCTCTAGTCAGGCCTCACCTAGACTATGCAGTTCAGTTTTGGTCTCCATATTACAGGATGGATATAGTGTTGTTAGAAAAAGTGCAGAGAAGGATGACCAAAATGATACAAGGGATGCGTAACTTTAGTTATGAGAGGAGATTGAAGTTATTAAAATTACACTCACTCGAGAGACGCAGAGTAAGGGGCGATCTGATTGAAGCTTTTAAGTGGATAAAGGGATTTAATAAAGGAGAGGTAGGAAAAGTTCTTACGGCTTTTAACCAGGGTAGAACAAGAAGTAACGGATTCAAGCTGGAAAAGCGTAGATTTAGAAAGGAAATAGGGAAAAACTGGTTCACAAATAGGGTGGTGAATGAGTGGAATGGACTCAGTAGACAGGTAGTTAGTGCGGAGTCATTAGGGAGCTTTAAAGGGGAGCTGGATAGGTTCATGGATGGGGATGAAAGGTGGATGTAGGTAGTGTTAGGTGACAGGAACTACCACGTGTAGGCCTCGCGGCCTCTTGTAGCTTCCTTATTTTCTTATGTTCTTATGTTCTATCCTCTCTTCCCTTATAATCCCATCTTTTTCCTCTCTTCCATTTTCCTTTTTCCTTTCCTCCCTCTCTTTCTACACTACCTCCTTCCTTCCTTTTGACATCATTCTGCACTTCCCGCTTTCTTTATTTTGTAATTGTATGCCTACCCGACCCCTTAGCCCTTTTTTTCCTTTCTTTTTAACCCTTACCCCCTTTTTGCCTTTCTTTTCCTCTCCCTTTCCTCCTTTCTCTCCTACTCTATCCCCTTCTCCCTTCCTTCCTTCTTTTCTCCTCCCTCCCTCACCTTTATCCCTTCTCTCTTCTTCCCTTCTTTACCCCCTTCTTCTTTTCTCGCCTACTCTATCCCCTTCTTCCTTCCTTCCTTCCTTCCTTTTCAACCCACCTTCACCTTGTTATCACACTAGTTTATAGGCGGATCTTCTCCTTTCTTCCTTCCCTCCCTTCCCCTTTTCTTTCTTTCTTTCTTTCTCTCTTTCTTTCTTTCTTTCTTTCTTCTTTCTTTCTTTCTTCCTTCCTTTCCTCCTCTCTTTCCCTCCTCCAAATAAACCCATTGACTTGTGAGGGATTTAAACGAGTTCTCTCTCTCTCTCTCTCTCTCTCTCTCTCTCTCTCTCTCTCTCTCTCTCTCTCTCTCTCTTCTCGTGCTTATTTTACTATATTTTTTCCGGCTCTCTCTCTTCTCGTGTTTATTTTACTATATTTTTTCCGGGCCTCTCTCTCTCTCTCTCCTCTCTCTCTCTCTCTCTCTCTCTCGTGTTTATTTTACTACATTTTTTTCGGGCCTCTCTCTCTTCTAGTTTTCCTATTTTACTAATTTTGCGTATTCGCCTTTCTCTCTCTCTCTCTCTCTCTCTCTTCTAGTTTTTCTATTTTGCTAATTTTGCATATACACCTCCACACTCTCTCGCTACTTATCTCTCTTTTTCTGTGACTGTGTGTGTGTGTGTGTGTGTGTGTGTGTGGTGTGTGTGTGTGTGTGTGTGTGTGTGTGTGTGTGTGTGTGTGTGTGTGTGTGTGTGTGTGGGTTCATTATACTGCCTTTATGATTGCCGAAGAGCACCTGAAACTTTTATCAGTAAGTTCCAGCGAATCGCCAGGTAAGGAGTTTGATATTTCCTGACGGTATGTTTATCTCTTTATATTACTACTGATAATGATAACGATAAAAACATCCATAACAATGACAATAATCACTCATAAGAATAATATCATAAGATTAATTTTAAGATTTTATGATTTTTATATTTTAAGATAATTTTACGAAGATGATCAGATTAATTTCCTTCTCCCGAGATGATAATAAACGATAAAAACAACAGCAATAACAATGACAATAATCACTTAATCACTAATAAAGATAATATCAGAAGTTAAGATTAATTTCCTTCTCCCGAGATGATAATAAACGATAAAAACAACAGCAATAACAATGACAATAATGACTAATAAAGATAATATCAGAAGTTAAGATTAATTTCCTTCTCCCGAGATGATAATAAACGATAAAAACAACAGCAATAACAATAACAATAATCACTTAATCACTAATAAAGGTAATATCAGAAGTTAAGATTAATTTCCTTCTCCCGAGATGATAATAAACGATAAAAACAACAGCAATAACAATAACAATAATCACTTAATCACTAATAAAGGTAATATCAGAAGTTAAGATTAATTTCCTTCTCCCGAGATGATAATAAACGATAAAAACAACAGCAATAACAATAACAATAATCACTTAATCACTAATAAAGGTAATATCAGAAGTTAAGATTAATTTCCTTCTCTCACTATCTTCAAATGATTCACTTTTTCACCTCTCTTCCTCCTCCTTCAGAAAGATAAAACCCATCTCTCCTCCTTGATTACCTCCCACCTCTTCTCCTCCTCTCCTCCACCTTCCTCGAGAAATAAGACCCTTCTTCTCTTCTATTTTACCTGCTCCTCTCTCACTCTCTCTCTCTCTCTCTCTCTCTCTCTCTCTCTCCTCTCTCTCTCTCTATTATTTAAAGTTATTAATTACACATATGGCTTAAAAGGTGGATAAGGTAAGGCAGTAAGTGTTCAGATTCACCTCTCTCTCTCTCTCTCTCTCTCTCTCTCTCTCTCTCTCTCTCTCTCTCTCTCTCTCTCTCTCTCTCTCTCTCTCTCTCTCTCTCTCTCTCCACGCCCCCTCTATTTACCCTTCCTAATCGTATACCGTTACTACTACTACTACTACTACTACTACTACAATAAAACCAACTATAACAGGTAAATTTACTACTACCTGTATTTTATAACTACAATAATAACTCCTTTTCCTCCTCCTCCCTGGTATCATTTCTCCTAACACTCGGAACCTTTCTTTATGCTCTCATTTTTCCTCCTCCTCCTCCTCCTCCTCCTCCATCTCCTCTCCTTTCCTCCTCCTCCTCCTAGTGGGGTCATTGGGTAAACACTGGAAGGAGAAGAGCTCATAAGGCAGACTGGATAACGCCTTATTAATCATGTAATTCTATATCTTTCTGCTTCTCTTGTATGTGTTGTGTGTGTGTGTGTGTGTGTGTGTGTGTGTGTGTGTGTGTGTGTGTGTGTGTGTGTGTGTGTGTGTGTGTGTGTGGTGAGAGAGAGAGAGAGAGAGAGAGAGAGAGAGAGAGAGAGAGAGAGAGAGAGAGAGAGAGAGAGAGAGAGAGAGAGAGAGAGAGAGAGAGAGAGAGAGAGAGAGAATGACCCCAAACAAATATAACATTACCCTCTTTCAATGGACACTTTTTTGTGGACAATAAAATATCTATCTATCTATCTATAAATTATAATATTTTAAGATGTGATATTTTCGCTCTTGCCTAATTATGATATGCAGTGAATTTCGCCTTTTTTCTCATATTTTGATTTAGTATTACAATTTAATACAAGGGTAAACAAAAACAAAACCCGGGATCCATGGCAAATAAAACCGTGTGATTATGTGTTTACCTAATTGTAGTATTATTAAAATTATGTTGTCCGGCTTATGTCTATTTCTATCCACTTGAGTCATGAATAGTGTTTCCTCTCACCACATCCTCCTCCTCCTCCTCCATAAAATTCCTGTGATTCTATAAGTGGTACTGAAGAAGAAGGAGGAGGAAGAGGAGGATCTATACTCCTCCCGTACCCCATTACCCCATTCACTCCCACCCACTCACTCACTTCTACTCCTATAAATACAACATCTTCCTTCTGTAGTACATCAATACACTACATCAATATTCAATACACTCAAGGACATCACTAAACTGACCTCCACACACACACACACACACACACACACACACACACACACACACACACACAGCCTCTCTTAACTACCCTACCACACCCACCCTCTACATGACCTACACCACACCTAGGCAGCCACGCCCCAATACACGTACCTAACAAGTCCCACGAGTAAGGTCAAACCACACACACACACACACACTTCTACCTATAAACATACATCATCCCTCATTCACATTATTATTATTATTATTATACAAATCAAATAATGCATCTATACATGTATTTATGCATTTATACATTTACAAATATGTATGTGTATTGTTTTCTGCTTGTTTTTTGCTGTCTATGCCTTCGGGCGAAAACATCTTATTTCCTAGAAACTGACAACGTGGTGCGCCTAGAAGTTACTGATACCTTACTAGGAAGAAAAGGTCAGCCAGTTTAGATATCCAGAGAATTGATAAACTTTATATACTTCATGTGATTTGTGAATAGCTATACCCTGTTTGCCTCAACACTATATATTGCCCTCGTGTATATAGTATTTGTATTTGTATTAGTACTGAAGTTCATTTACTCATGTAGCTATGTATGTTATGTTGTTGTTGTTTGTACTGTTGACACTGACTTACTGTACTGACTTAATACTGACTGACTTTACTGACTTACACTGACTTATATGTGGCTTTTTTAAGAGGTTATTTTATTGATATCTTATTATTTCTGGATTATTTATTGATATTATTTCTGGATTTTTTATTGATATCTTGTTATTTCTGGATTTTTTATTGATATCTTATTATTTCTGGGGTTTTTTCGTTGATATCTTGTTATTTATGGGGGGTTTTCGTTGATATCTTGTTATTTCTGGGGGGTTTTCGTTGATATCTTGTTATTTACTGGGGGGTTTTCGTTGATATCTTGTTATTTATGGGGGGTTTTCGTTGATATCTTGTTATTTCTGTGTTTTTTTCGTTAATATCTTGGTATTTCTGGGTTTTTTAACAGGTTATTAGATTGCTATCTTGCATGCCTTTGGGTGAAAATAAAATTGTTATTACTATAGTTATGTTTTCCGTCACAAATCTTTACAACTAAGTGTTTGAACTCTTTACTGATATTACCATTTGGCTTCATCACTCCAATTCCAAAAGTGTTCATCATAAATATATTACAAAATGAGGTCTTCAAAGTTTTATTGATTTTGAAAGTATTTGTTTCACCACTATATTTTATAAATGTATGAAGTAAAAGCTTGGGTACTTAGCTACTTAAACAGATAAATCAGTCAAATTCATTAACAAATAAAAAAAATATCAAACTAGATACTACTCAAATACTCGTATGTAAGTAATTCCAATACATTAAACACACTTAAATGGATGAATACATGTGTAAATAAAAGTGAATGAAATGAATGATCAAATGAATGAAATGAATGAAGAAAATAATGGGAATAATAAGTTAATTACATATCACATGATGCAAAGTAGTAGTAGTAGTAGTAGTAGTAGTAGTAGTAGTAGTTGTTGTTGTTGTTGTTGTTGAAGAGGCGTAGAATCAATAGGAATCGCTGTTTGGTAATAGTAAAAGTTATACTATGGTGGTGGTGGTGATAAATGGTAATGCTAATAATAATCATAATAATAATAATTATTATCATTATTAATTATCATTATGAGGTTTATAGTAATAATGACAGTGGTGGTGGTAACAGTAGTAGTAGTAGTAGTAGTAGTAGTAGTAGTAGTAGTAGTATAGTAGTAGTAGTAGTAGTAGTATAAATAGTAGTAGTAGTATAGTAGTAGTAAGTAGTAGTAGTAGTATATAGTAGTAGTAGTAGTAGTAGTAGTAGAAGTAGTAGTAGTAGTAGTAGTAGTAGAAGTAGTAGTAGTAGTATAAATAGTAGTAGTAGTATAAATAGTAGTAGTAGTAGTAGTATAAATAGTAGTAGTAGTATAAATAGTAGTAGTAGTATAAATAGTAGTAGTAGTAGTAGTAGTAGTAGTAGTAGTAGTAGTAGTAAAATGTAGTATAGAGTAGTAGTAGTAGTAGTAGTAGTAGTAAGTAGTAGTGTAGATTAGTAGTAGTAGTAGTAGTTAGTAGTAGAGAGTAGTAAATAGTAGTAGTGAGTTGTAGTAGATAGTAGTGTGTAGTAGTAGTAGTAGTAGTAGTAGTAGTAGTAGAAGTAGTAGTAGTAGTAGTATAGTAGCAGTAGTATTTGTAGTAGTAGTATTTGTAGAAGTAGTAGTATTTGTAGTAGTAGTATTTGTAATAGTAGTAGTAGTAGTAGTAGTAGTAGTAGTAGTAGTAGTAGAGTAGTAGTAGTAGTAGTAGTAGTAGTAGTAGTAGTAGTAGTAGTAGTAGTAGTAGTAGTAGTAGTAGTAGTAGTAGTATGTAGAGTAGTATTGTAAGTAGTATGTAGTAGTAGTATTGTAGTAGTAGTAGTAGTAGTATAGTAAGAGTTTAGTAGTAGTAGTGTAGAGTAGTAGGAGGTAATTGTAGATAGTAGTAAAGTATATATAGTAGTATGTAGTAGAGTATTGTAGAATGTTAGTAGTGAGTAGTAGTAGTAGTAGTGGCATCTTTTTCGTTCCGTCATTCCACACGCCCATTCATGACACCCCTGCCATGCGAGGCTCAGCTGCCAGACCCCCCTTGTGTGTGTGTGTGTGTGTGTGTGTGTGTGTGTGTGTGTGTGTGTACGTTTTTCCTTCAACACACACACACACACACACATTCATGCATTAACATTCTTTCAATCATGATCCGTACGTGACTCTTACTCTTGTGTGCAGATGTGAAGCGATGTAATAATATTGTTTTATGCACGTGTGTGTGTGTGTGTGTGTGTGTGTTTCAAGTTCCCCTCATATCACTGCATCTTACACCCCCTCCCCTCCCTTTCCCACACCCCTTCTTCCAGCCCCCCCCACCCTCCCCTACTCACGGGCCCCCCTCCACGCACCCACAACGCACTTTAACCCCCAACACAAAACAGTGACACTACCCAACCCTCTCACACCCCACTCATCAACACCCCCCTGCACCCCACCCCTTACACCCCCCCTCACTGTCACCCCAACGCACCCCTCCCACTCCACAACCTTGTCACTCCCTCCCATTCACAACAAACCTGTACTCCTTCACCCCCATTCACTCCCACCCACTCACTCACTCACTTCTACTCCACTGGAAAAATTTGACTTCATATCTGAATTGTCCTACGCTCACCCCTCTCTCTCTCACTCCCTCATATTCCTCATACTTACAGATGGTGGAAGAGGTGGTGGTGATGTAGCTGGTGTTGACTGTAGTGGTGACTGTAGTGGTGATGGCGTATACGTACACACACGCACACAGTAATAACGTACACTGCTCTATCTTTCCTCTTTTCAGGATTTTTCTTTGTCAACACGTTCTTTAAATGCCTCAGTTCTTCTTCTTCATAGGACACATTATAACACGGAATATTTTACTTAAAAACCCCGTTGCATTTACTATAGGGGACCAACCTCTTCTTATAACTCCCTTCGATCTTTTCAATACACTAATCACACACCTTCCTTACTAATCACAAAATATAAATATGCCACTGTTTGTATTATTGAAACAGAAGGTATTGGATTACAAAAAAAAACAAGTGTATTCATGTGAAAAGGCAACGTCCGCCACGACACCTTCCACCAACACAACTAAACTCTACTCCCTCTCTCTCTCTCTATCTCTATCTTTTTCTCTCTCTATCTCACTTCTCTCTAACTCTCACGCATGTCAACTCAAGCCTCCTCTCTTCCTAACCACATTACCTAACCCATGCTCTTCCTTACTGTCTCTAACCCTAGGGAGAGTGTGTGTTATAGGTGTAGTTAGGGTGCAGGGGTGTAAGGGTGAGCTTAGTGTGAGGGATGTGTGGATGGGGTGAGGTGCGCGGGGGATGTGAGAGTTAGTATGAGGGAAGCCCCTTGCACCAGGCGCCACTCTGTCCCCTGAATGTTGTGCTTTGACGTAACTCTCGCGTTGTTTAGCAAGATTTAGACACTTTTTTTAATGTTTCACTTTAATGCTGCTTATCCACCGTCTTGCTATTTACACACCCCTTATGTCCTTACCCCTTAAATGCTACTCTATCCAGAAATCTTCATACAAATGGGTAGCGATATTTCCCGTTGCTTTCTTCTGTGACTGTGTTTGTGTCTGTGATGTTGGTTTTTTGTTTTCTTTAAATTTGAAGCAACAGACTATCATTGCTGGCTTTAAAAACTTGTCTCCAACTCGAGGTGTTCGGGATAGCCCTTCTCTCTCTCTCTCTCTCTCTCTCTCTCTCTCTCTCTCTCTCTCTCTCTCTCTCTCTCTCTCTCTCTCTCTCTCTCTCTCTCTCTCTCTCTCTCTCTCTCTCTCTTTCTCTCTCTCTCTCCACACACACCACACACACACATTCATTTATACATGTGATTCCAGTCCTGCATCCTCTCACCCTGTCTCCCATTCAGTGGCGATTCATTCATTTCTGAGGGACCTTTCTCTCTCTCTCTCTCTCTCTCTCTCTCTCTCTCTCTCTCTCTCTCTCTCTCTCTCTCTCTCTCCTCTCTCTCTCTCTCGTTAGTCATCGCTCATTCCCCCCTCCAGATTAAAATCAAAGCAGGTGTGAGAATTTTTTGTTATGCATACTGTGGGCTGATGAAGTAATTGAATGCATATGAGTTTACATCTTCACACACACACACACATACACACACACACACTCCTTTCTAGCCACGTAAGCCAACCAACAGCTCCCCAGACTCCCACCCACCCACCCACACACACAACACGCAGGAAGAAGCAAGTGTGCAGAGGGTGGTGGTGTGAGGTGACCCAAGAACCATAATGATATATTTCCGGAGTTCACACGGGCCGGTCGAGCGGTCAGCAGCAACGGGCGGGCGGGCGGGCGGGAGGGCGGCGGTCGACCTCCAGTAGGACGGGCCGACGGGGCTACCTCGGCCGTGAGTCAGCGAGCGCGCGGGGACGGCGTGGCCCCCTCCGCTGGAATGCGCTGGCCTCACCACACACACACACACACAGTCACACACACACACACACACACAGTCACACACACACACACACACACACACACACAGATACACACACACACATTTACAACAACTTTTCTCTACTCTCTTCTAATGTAATATACTTTGTTGACAAGCGAGACACATTGACAATAAGCTTTCTCTACTTTCTTCCTATAAACGACTTTGTTGAACTTGACAAGCGAGTAAAGTTAAGGCTAAAGATAGGCGAGATAGAGGCGGTTGAATACAGGTGGCGGCGTAGACAACCTTACCTGCGCCACCTGTGTGTGTGTGTGTGTGTGTGTGACGTCATTGGAGAGCCAGACGATAATAATGACAGTAATTCGGTTTCGTCAGTACGTGCGTCGATGATGTGGCAGTGGCATACCTCATACTGATAGCTAGGTGACGCTCGGTGTTGTATCAGTCACAGCTTTAGGAAATGTATGATATATTTCGCTTATATCCCATTTCCAGGAACTTGACTGTCTCCCTCCCCCTCTCCCTCACTCCTTACTACCTCTCTCCCTCCCTCCCTCACAGCCCCCCCATCTCCCTCCCTCACTACCTCTCCCCTCTCCCACCCTCCCTCACTACCTCTCCCCTCTCCCACCCTCCCTCACTACCTCTCCTCTCTCCCTCCCTCTCTCTCGGCCTCTCCCTCTCTCCCTCACTACCTCTCCCCTCTCTCTCCCTCCCTCCCTCCCTCACTTACTCAGCCCAGCAATGCCAAACACCAAGATCAATTCAATATACCTCGGATTTTTATATAACAGGCTGGTTCTTTTTCTTGGCTCCATTGTACCTATTGGTCAAGGAATTGCGTGCCTTCCCTGCCAGCAGACACCAGACACACGTACGGCGGCTGACCACGAGCTAAACTTTCATTGTTTTGAAATTGCAGTGACGATGCTGCTGAACTCACATGCAGTGTTGCCGTCACGCGAGGTCTTATTTTCCTGTCCTCCATGGCTCCCTCCCCTCCTCTACCTCCTCCTCTCCCTCTCCCTCCCCACCGTATTTCTTAGCCTCCGCCCTTCTCAACTCCATCCTTCCTCCTTTCCCACCACATCCCATTATATATGTTGCCTTTCTTTCAGGAGAGAGAGAGAGAGAGAGAGAGAGAGAGAGAGAGAGAGAGAGAGAGAGAGAGAGAGAGAGAGAGCAGACTACTATAGCAACAATAACTTAATTAATAGGAAATATTGTAAAAAAACCCATCAAATACACATTTAGATATTGCAAATCAATAATTAATGCATCTAATTGAATATGCTGCATCTAGGTAGAGCGGAAAAAACCGTTCGAAAATACAGAATATTATTTTATTTATGTTTGATATTTTAACTGAGCATGCAAACGGATATATAGATGGAGGTTGGTGGTGGTTGTGGTGATGATGGTGATAATGGTGGTGGTGGTGTTGATGGTGGTGGTGGTGGTATACTATAGTGGTGAGTGTGGTGGTAGTGATGATGATGGCGGTGGTAGTGGTGATGATGGTGGTGGTAGTGATGATGGTGGTGGTGGTAGTGGTGATGATGGTGGTGGTGGTGATGATGGCGGTGGTGATGGTGGTGGTGTTGGTGATGATGGTGGTAGTGATGATGATGGTGGTGGTGGTGATGATGGTGGTGGTGATGGTGTTGGTGTTGGTGATGATGGTGTTTGTGATGATGGTGGTAGTGGTGATGATGGTGGTGGTAGTGGTGATGATGGTGGTGATGATGGTGGTGGTGTCATATACTACCTCATTAGTTACCATGACAACATTCCGCGGCTTCCTACTCATAACCCCTTTTACTATTTACACCTCTCTCTCTCTCTCTCTCTCTCTCTCTGCATGAATCACATCCGCACGACCAGTGTTTACATTTTTTTCCTGTCTCACCTCTCTTCGGCCTCTTTGCAAACCGCTACACGCAACAGGCTTATGAGGGATCACTATACTCCACCTCCTTCCCTCTTCCACCCTCCTTCCACTCCCCCCCTCTACCAACCCTTTAAAACCCCCATCCCTTTAAAATATCTTGCTCTCGTCACACTTATTCCCATACACTCCCACACGCCTCTGCCCACTACATCTCAGGGACAGAGTTTTGCTTATACGAAGTTAATTGTATTGTTTGCCCTGTTTACCCTTTTATAAGTACGTTTATTCTTCTAAAAACCGCTACCGTTATTCTCTTGCTTAGTGATTCCCTCAAGTGCCTGCCTATCCGATAACGATAAGCAACAGCATCATGGAACCAAGATAGTGTACTTAGAGAAACAAATATCTTAGAATTATTATTTCTTGTTTGTCTTGAATGTGATGAGAGCTAGTCATTTTGTCACCTGATCAGATATTCCTATAAACGCCATAGTGACTGGTTGGACAAGCGAGCGTTGGGTAGCCGTTTCCTTGCTGAACATACATAGAGCAGGCGGCCTTGACGGAGAACTCCCAGCGGTTGGCAGCCCCGAGTGACGTCACCCCCATCAAAATACACTCAGGAGGAATAGAAGATTGGTCCCACTACACGATTTGCATCTATACTGAAGAGAACCAAATTTAGTATTGTGGAGTTCCGTGTGGACAGCAACAAATAACAGTGGCGTGCGTTGTTGTGCAATGCGTTATGGGCATGACTGTGCGTGTACGTGTGTGTGTGTGACGCGAGCCTGATAATGGGTGGTGGTGGTGGTGGTGAGGGGTGGGGTGGGGTGAGGAGGTCGTGGTGGTGATGGTGGTGACGATGTGTCAGTGACGGCTGCTGCGGGGAGGGGGGGTGATGGGAGGGGCTACACGCCACTCTGGCACCATCATCCACACCACCACCACCACCACCTCCCACCAACGCGTAGCTAAACCTGGGATGTATGTCTCGCTGTGAATGCATTACACACACACACACACACACACGACAGGTCATGGCACCCATCTTGGTTACAACTTACAACAGACTCTACTAAGGATGCAAAAACCTATGTAATCATCACCCTAGCAAAGTTGTGTTATTAAGTGTTGACTCTATAAAATGACCTCCATGCATGTAAGCTACTTAATACATGGACGTAATAGTTACACGTTTCCTTGCACTTCTATTTCCTGTGTGTGTACTGTGTGTGTGTGTGTGTGTGTGTGTGTGAGAGTGTCCGCGCGCGCTTGAGGCATTTCAATGACTCAAGAGTTGTATGTTTCTTTGTTGGCAATACTAAGAAAACTGTGATCAGTCTACAAGTGACGTCACCGTCCTCCCCTCCCTCCTGACGGGGCTGTTCCCAGGCTCCCTCTTTCTTTCCTTCCTCCTGTAGACACTCCCTCGGCTCCTCTCCCTCCCTCCTCCACGCACCATTGCCTCTCCACGCAAGACCCCCACTAATCCTCCCTCATTCATGTCCGCCCATTCTACCTCCTACCACCACTTCTCCACTACTTGATCGCTCCAACTAAAGGCACAGTACTTATATAGCGTCTGTCCCTTCCGCTAAGATATCCATACACTCATAAAGAAATCCATAAAAAAATAGTAAAAAAAAAAAAAAAAATATGCGATAGGAGAGATGATTGCACGAGAGAACTTCAAACCTGCAAAGTTGAATTATTCTCCATTTCACCTTTTTTTTTTTACTTTTTCTAATTGCTCTGAACTTCTTTTTGTCCGATGAAAGTATTCGTGTTAATTAATGTATATAATATCGTGTGGATTGTTTACATTAATTTTGTCTCGCGTTCGGTCGTCCTTCAAAAATCCGTTCCATCTGTTTAGCCAAAAGATTAATTTATTTTGTGTAATTTTGCTAACCAAATTCGCCTTCTATATATATATACTCAATGCTTCCTGTCTCTTTATGTCGCACAAAAAATATTTAGTCCTATATGAGTGATCTACGTAATCATTCTCATAAGTGGGTCGTTATCTATCCCAGCATTTCCTTGTGTCACTCAAAAGTATGTTCCTGCCTGTTAGATAGAGCTAAAGTCACCGGCTGCTTACCACTACACACACTCAGATGTCGGAAAAATGTTATCTAATCATTGTGACTTATGAGTGGCGTAGTCCCCGTAGATTTATATTCTATTTCAATATGAGGCCACGTTGTTTTCCTCCGTGTGTCACTTGTTGGTTGTCTCCCCCCTCATGCCTGGCGACGCGAGGTAAATGTGAAGGCATTGGCGCCACCCCCTAGTCAGCTCCACCTTGGCGCCAGCAACACCGTCAGCCTGAGAAAGCGAGTCACTGGGGACTCCGTGGGGAGGCGGGATGGTCCGAGGGCAGGAAGGCGTATAAGGTATCCAGATGCAGTATATGTATGAGGCGCAAAGACCTTGATATCGGCGGGCAGGGGCTATTCTCGGAATCTATTGACAAGAGTTACAGAAAACTGATACTAATTCAGTTATATTATCGAATGAAACCTGGTAGTACGCACACTACTGTTATTGCTAGTATTTTATCATTTCCTTTAACAGTAGTTATGATATTGTAGTGCTTTCGCATGCGCATGAGAGAGAGAGAGAGAGAGAGAGAGAGAGAGAGAGAGAGAGAGAGAGAGAGAGAGAGAGAGAGAGAGGAAAAAAAAAAGCGTCAACCGCCATCTGGCTGCCAGCCAGCTCTGCCACTGTCAGTACTATGAATGCAGATATGCCGCCTATACGCTCTGTCTGGGATTAATAATGTACAATTATATTTTTTTATGCGGCGTCGAGGTTTGCAGGCTATTCAGCAGCAGCAGCAGCTCATCAGCAGGCCGCAGCAACACCCCCGCCACCTGCCTCTGCTGGTCAACTTTCACGCGATGCAAGACTTGGCTTTTTCAACTCGTCTGGGATGGAATGTGGACGGAAGAAGAGTTGCCAGTGGCTCTCCTCTCATCCCGGGACTCTACACAACACCCAGACTTCCTTGATCTCAGTGTTCAGGTGCAGATGCCTCAAACACCATGGCTACACTCTCATGGTGTTGCCTTCAGCGGGTGGTGTCCTAAAACCCCTCAGCGCTGGCGAGGGGGCAACGCGGCGGCGGATGGGAAACTCCCTCACCTCAGTGCAATGCGCCGCCCGGGACTCGTGACGTCACACCGAGACTGCCGCGAGCAAGCCTGTAGCTCACTTTTTTTTGTCCTGTTACCGCGGCCTCCCCACACACTTGTTGATGGCAGATTTTTATATTTTTTCTACACTAAGGCGGAAAGTAACGCGAAAATAGTAGTTTATCATTGCAAAACAGCTTTCCAGTATCGTTGTGATCTGTCTTCTCAACGACTTATCTATCACCTGTCTGTCATCCATTCATAAATTCAACCATGTCATTTCACTGTGCGTAGTGTGTGTGTGTGTGTGTGTGACAAAAGAGAACGCTCACAATACCTATAATTTTCACTATGTATAATATAAGTCATCACAAACTTTTCAGACTGATGTAATTTTGAAAGTTTCACGTAATGCAGCTTAGCCTACTGATTAAAAATTAATCTCATCCATTACAAAGTGACTTTAAAACGGAGCCCTGACGAAAATAACTACAATACAATTTAGCGTAGCTCTACCGATCAAGAACTTTTCATTCAGGCGGACTTGGATCCCGTTTTGTTTTACTATTGCACTTACGTATTATCAACAGCGTGACGTCAATAACCTACGTACATGATTGACGTCTTTAAAGCTCCTGTGACTGTCTTTCATGGCGTTGCTATCAGCGGCACCTCAGGGGTATGAACCCTCAGTCCAGACTTCCATTGCTATAGAATTGGCTGTTATTAGCCATAAACTACGAAAATAACAATAACCAAATTAGCAATGGCAAGATATTACAGGTCATATTATATCATATTGCTTATGTGCCTTAATCGTCGAATAGTCAGGTAGATATGCTACCGATGGTGAAATATAACACGTGACACACCAGCCGTCGATATGGCATATTCCCGCGGCCTGAGGTGCCCTTGACGCGTACCCATAGCAGGGACGTACCCAAGGATAGTATATATATTATCATTGGACGTACCCATGCGAGGTAGGCCCATGACTTGTATCCGAGGAAGACGTCCTTGAGGCAGCCATCAGCAGGTCGCACAACAAATACATGTCTCAAAGGCCAACGCACTGACGCGCTCTCCCGCCTCTGCCACGCCTGCAAAACTTTCAAAATCCTCGCACTGTTGAAACTTGAAAACAACTCTTATGATAATTATACAGATAAACAGTGTTTTATATTACACTGAAATTACTATACGAGCGTCGTCAATTACACTGATACAGAAAATTTTGAAAGAAAATAACATGCATGAATTTATAGCCACGTTGGATTATCGTAGCTATGCAGACGGGACAGCGAACATGAGAGCATTTTATGTCACTAGTTAAAAAAAGAGAGAGAGAGAGAGAGAGAGAGAGAGAGAGAGAGAGAGAGAGAGAGAGAGAGAGAGAGAGAGAGAGAGAGAGAGAGAGAGAGAGAGAGAGAGAGAGAGAGAGAGAGAGAGAGAGAGAGAGAGAGACCTATGAACAACCCTTTCCTCATACACACTAGTCTATTTTCTTTAACGAGGCAAAAAATCCTGACCCCTTGCTGCTTACTGACTGATATTTGATGCCAGGAGACGGGAATACTACACTTCTTCTAAATTTCAGTTGTATTTTATCATAGTTAACCATATTATCAGGTAAACAGGCATAATTTTAAGCATGAGAGCGTAAGATAGAATGGAATTTTTGCCTTGTTAAAAAAAACCACCTATAATACAAAGCACAAGCAGACACAAAACTAGGAGGTCCAAAATCATCGTCGTTTATACAGTTTACTCTTAGCATTAATTACAGATGACGTGATGGCGGCGTCCAACTAATCTTGAAAACTAGTAGAGATAAACTGAGGAAGCTTAGGCATGTATAAGTTACAATATAAAGAATAAAATAAATAGTTTCCAACAGCCTTATGCGACGGTTCTTTAGAAGGGCTCACCATGTTACCGGGACGTTACGATGACCTGACAACACGCCAAGGATTGTAGTTCAGATTACTTGCATGGACAAAGCTCTACATCATAATTGGTGGCAGCGGTGGGATATGCCATAACACTCCTCCACCCGTCGATCACAAGCGAGGTCTTCTTTCCCGGGAGGATTGATTGATTGATTTAATGCCAAAAAAAAGGGGGATGTGCCAGACATCAGGGGTCATATGGCACTATGGCAAAGCATAAAAAGGGGAGGAGTTTTAGAAAAATAGTGAAACGGTGAGGGAAGGGGAAAGAACGAAATGTTAGGATGGTTAGATCAGATGCAGGATGTGGATTTGTTGGAGGAAGGAGGTGCGGGAGGATCGAGGGTCTTTAGGGGAATGAGGTCCTGCTTCTCCATCAAGTTAATCTGAACTGACTAGGCCTACTACAGGATTTTTCACCATCCTTCTCCTGGCTTCACTGTGGCTTTGCTTATCAGGTCATGAGGACTAAAGTAAGGGTACTACAGCATGAAAGTAATCATATATGACCACATAATAATAAGTGAATTACATACCTCATAACAATAACAAAAGAAAATGACTTACAAATTGCATGCACACTGGAAAATTTAACATACTGTATATTTCTAATAATCTTCTATATGTACAATTTTCTATGAAGTAAATAAAAGGGACATTTATGAGTTCGACAAACATCACGGATGATGCAAAAATATATGACGGCAAAACGGTATTGGCTGTATCGAACAAAATATTGAATATCCACATGTACAGACATCACGCATTTCTTTTGTATTTCAGTAATATCATTTATCAAAAACCCTCCACCAAAAATCACAAGTGCTCCTGCAATATCCTTCTATCATGCGTCAACGATGACATCTGGGCTGGGCTCCCACCACTTATTGTGCCCCTTCCAGGCCTCTCCTTCAACCCCTGCCTCACCCTCCTCGTGGGGAGAGTTCAGGAGGTTGCATAAGGGCAGCAGCGGCAGCATGTCAAAGTAGCTACTACTCCAGGTACTGTCAAGGTACTACTGTGAACATAACAATACACCTGAAGGCCTTGTTATGCTGCTGAAAACTTGTTCTTTTGGCAACATGTTTTTGTCTCCCCTTAATACCCCAGGATCTACCCCCGAGAGTTGGGCTTAAGGAGCATATGGCAGTATGCCTCAATGACTCTTTGTACGTTATCTTGCCTACTGGTTGTGTTGTGTTGACTCATAAGTTCTTAACATTGACTCTACTTCATACAACTCACTGGGCATAAAACTAAGCCAAAAAGGCAAAGCGCAGACACTTTCTGCAACATACACAAAAAATGTAACCAACATGCTTTTCATGAGGCCAGTTAAGCCTTGGAATATTTTCTAAAGCTCTCAGACAATGAAACATCTGGTGATACTAGCCGTGGGAATATTACTCACACATGCATAAAAACTGCATTTCTAAATGCTAAGAAATATTACTCATAACAATTGCACATTCATAAACCAATAGAACTAAATTCAGGGATGAAAAACCTCGGTTAAAAGTATGAATAATAACATTTAGGGAATTCAAAATGATAAGTGCTATTAGAGTCAATGTGATGTCCTATCTGCGATGCGCCGTGCCTGGCTTGTCTGCCTGCAGGCGGCGAGCGGGTCAGCATGTGGCTCAGCACTCTGTGTCACCCAGAGCCCACCCGGCAACTGCTCATGGCTTATACAGCAAAAATATATTTACAAGAAATTTCTTGCATATCTAATTCTATTTTCCTTTTATCAATTGAAAGATTGTCAAAATCCATGTCAACTAACCATATTATATTAATTTATCATAAAAAAAAACCACGCTAGCTAATTGGCTTTCCACTTAAGGAAGAGAACTGTATAGCTCGCTATGGAATACAGGAGTAATGTCTTCAACGGCAAAGAAACTATTTCATAAACACATGGCCAATGTTTTTTACTTGAAAGACTGATATACAGTGGGCCACAATTTTCTGATCTGTGCTGGACACAGTCCTCTACGCTACCTGTCTTATCAAACTTTTAAAGTCCTTACACCAGGTCCATCCTTCCTGAGGTTCTCTTATAGGTCAGTTACAATGATCACTAAAAACAATAAGTGAAAACCCAACCGTGCACAACAAGGATCCTAACCCGAAGTGCATGCACTACATACTAAGAACAGAGTAGTAAGTGTACATACAGTACATAGATTCCAAAGGGCGTCAATAAGAAGGGAGTTCAAGGTGTTCCAGGGTTGCCAGAGGAGACAGCATGAGCGTGGTGACGACATAGGGCAGTGCCAGAGAGAGCAAGGACAAGGACTTTGGTATGACAACACAGAGGTGCGGGGTTAGCAACATAGGCCTAAGAGGACCAGACATACAAAACCTGGAATATGAAAATATAGAATGATGAAAATGTATCTATACAGTGACAATGACCTCAACCCGAGTCTGACTCTAAAGAGATTTGGCAAATGAATACCTCAATGTTACACTAACCCTAGAAGAAAAAAAATCCTTCCATTTATACAATAATATATAACAACATTTTTCATGGCAAACTGATCAGTAGCCAGTTGTGTCCGGCTCACAGCGCAGGAAGAGAGGCAGCCCAACACAGCGAGGCTGGTCTCACTTGACGGGCCGATAGAACAACACAATGTCCTGGGAGGTGTTGCCCCAAATGAAGTGCTGAACGGTCCTCAGGTCCATGCTGGGGTCCAGTACCTGAAGGGAGGCTTGCTCAGTGACATGAGAATCACTAGAGGTAAAGGCAGTAAGAACTGCCTCAAGGTAAAACAGTCAATCGATCATTGGGGGCATGCGCCGGGGGGCGTCGCCTCGCCCACCCTACGACGCCACTCCTGGGGGTCACCACGCGCGAGTCCCCATGCAGGCTCCCTTCCTCTACCAAGCAGCTCTCGACAAGAAACATCAACTTGCCCCAGCCACGAGCCTTGTGGGCGCCCCCTTGGCCTCCTCCACGCCGGATTGTCTCTTACAGATACAACCTGATAGGAAGGATCGGTTTCAGGGTAGCGTGCCACATGCCCATATAGCCGAAGTTGGCGCTGACGGACTATGCAGGTAATAGGCCTCGATTCAGTCTCACGGTGCAATCGCTGGTTTGACACGTAATCATCCCAGCGATATCCCATGATTCTTCGAAGACACTTATTACCAAAGGCATCGATTTGTCTCTTCAAGTCGCTATTTAGTGTCCATGTCTCACAACCATAGAGTAGGACAGGGATCATAAGCGACTTGAAGATCCGGATCTTTGTCCTCCTGCACAGGTACCGACAACGCCAAATACTCCTGCTGAGCGAGTCCATAACACCGTGGGCTATGCCAACGTCAGAACGTTCCACGAGCCCACACAAAGAACCCTCCGGAGGTTTATCCCAGGAGTGATTCGACGGGCAGGCGCCGCCTCTGCACCGCCCCGGCCAGCCCCATAAGAAAAAAAGAAGGGCTAGGGGGCCTACCACTCAATTTAGAGTGCGGGATTCCCAAGGGCTTTGCCCCGCACTCGTCATAGGCAGAACCCCCTCCCCCCTGCGTCGGCATTGGAGGGGTCTGCGTGGTCGGGCCCCCCGGCAAAACCGGGTGCAACATTGAATAAAGAATATCTGAGGCGTTGAAGTTCACAAGAACCTAACTGAGTGAAACATTATGTGAGGAGGTTCCTCATAGAATGCCTCTCTAGGGTTTCTCACCTTGTCATTGCAAAGTAGCTGGACTCGATCCTCCGCTAAGGATGTTGTTTCTGCCTTGTCGTCGCCGCCGCGGTCGTTGTTGTTGTTAGTGGTGGAGCCGGCGTCGCTGCCCC
>JACEEZ010016349.1:300000-310000 GCA_016584305.1 Chionoecetes opilio
CACATATACACAGACACACACACACATATACACAGACACACACAAACACATATACACAGACACACACACACACATATACACAGACACACACACACACATATACACAGACACACACACACACATATACACAGACACACACACATATACACAGACACACACATATACATACACACACACATATACACACACACACATATACACAGACACACACACATATACACACACACACACACACATATACACAGACACACACACACATATACACAGACACCCACACACAATACACACCACACATATACCACACACACACATATACACAGACACATACATACACAACACACACATATACACAGACACACACATATACACAGACACACACATATAACAGACACACACACACAAACACAACACACACATAAGCACACAACATATACAAGACAACCACACATATACACACACCACACATATACACCACACACACATACACGACACACACACACATATACACAGACACACACACACATATACAACACACTATACACGCAAACAATACACAACACACACATATACACAACACACATATACACGACCACACAATTACGACAACACATATACACAGAACAACACACACATATAACACAACAATATACACAAAACACAACATATCACAACACACACACAAGAACAGCACACAGACCACAATTACCAACAACACACATATACAGACACACACACACATATACACACACCTACACGACCAAAATACACAGACACAACACACAACATATAACAAAACACACATATACACAGACACACACACACAAACACACAAAACACTATACACAACACAATATACAAAAACAAAAGACACAACTATAAGACAACAACTTAACACAAGTAACGACCATCACACAAAACAACACCATAAACAACTTAAAACCACTTCGCAACAACCACCCATCCCGACACAATAAACCTACCAAAACCACACTATAAGCAGAGAAAAGAAAATAAGCAGACTATAAAGCAAAAGAAAAAGGATCAACAGGAGTCAAAACAAGTAAGGTAAACATTGCAGCCTGAATCGAGCAAGAAGAAAACAGAAGAAGAACATGAAGAATTAGACAAGGAGGGAGACCAAGACGCTAAAACAGTACAAAAATCCGGGAACAAGGCGAGAAAAAAGAGGAAAGGCATACACAGACACACAGACACACACATATACACAAACACACACACACATATACACACAGACACACACACACATATACACAGACACACATACACACACAAACACACACACCTGATAATGACAGGAGTGTGTTGAGGTATGGAGAAGTATTCGTTGCCAGACTTTGGAGTGAAGCCATTCTGGTTGGCCACGGTGCCCCCCTCGGCCCCCTCGCCCCCCTCGTTGTCGTCATACATGTAGGTGCGCGGCCAGTGCTCAAACAGCGCCTTCAGGAGCAGCTCTCCGTAGTTCACTGCCGGGATAGGGTTTTAAAATGTAAGACTTTAATGAAAATATATCCATATCAAATAAAAGTTTAACGCCTTCACGCCCAGATCTTTCCTTGGCTATAAAAAATGTATATTGTCGAACCATAAAATTACAAAAAAGTAACTAAAATACCAAATTAGTTAGTAGACAAGGATACTAAACGGGTCATATCTATAAAATATTGCTTATATTCACTAAAAATTGTCTAATGGTACCCAAATTACAATGGAAATTACGTTCTGGGACTCAAGGGGTTACTTGTATGCATTAGGCTTTTCTGCTTTTTGCAATATACAAGAGAGTGCCCATGAAGTACCTAACAGATAGAGATAGTTGGAAGCGTATCATCGGCCGTCTAACCTCATACAAATAATGAGAAAAACTGACATTAAACAGAAAGAAGAAGACAAGAGAATACCCACGCGTCATCATGCCAACAGGACAAGTATACATGGGTGAATTAACTTTGTTTAGTCGTTGCAACCACACTTCTGCATAGCAAGAAGAATACAGCTGTCACATTTCTTTTATTGATCAAATTGTTTACTGAGGGTAGACCATCATAGATAACGGATCTTCTCCTATAACATCACAGGGGTCACTATAAAAATCCAGCCTGCGCCAACCAAAGGGCGGAGGGCCAACCATACCATCACATCCCTCCAGACTGATATAATAAATTGCCTACTGGCGCTATAGGCTTCAACGTCTAAAAGAAAGAAAGAAAGAAAGAAAAAGAAAGAAAGAAAGAAAAAAAAAGAAAGAAAAAAAGAAAGAAAAAAGAAGAAGAAGAAGAAGAAGAAGAAGAAGAAGAAGAAGAAGAAGAAGAAGAAGAAGAAGAAGAAGAAGAAGAAGAAGAAGAAGAAGAAGAAAGAAGAAGAGAAGAAGAAGAAGAAGAAGAAGAAGAAGAAGAAGAAGAAGAAGAAGAAGAAGAGGAAGAAGAAGAGAAGAAGAAGAAGTGTAGAATGTGAAAATTACAAAGAGGTGTCAGTGTTTGTGCCTGGGCTGCCGTCCCGGGGGTGGGGGAGAAGGCTTCACGTAGGAAAAAATATACTTTGCATTTGGTAATGTTGACTAAAATTTCCCTACAATACTTTCACCACACAAAACTCTGAACACTGTATATCACAACAAATACATACAATAAAAATTTCACTCTTTGTATAACATTACTTTTATCTCCTACATACTTTAAAACTCATTGATAACTTTCAGTGAATCAGTGGGAATGAATGACATAGATAATGACCCCTGATATACACCAATGAAGACTAATGAACTGTGCACTCACACTTCACATCCAGGCCATCGTGGGTGGGGAAGTCAGCGTCCCTGGCAGACACCCAGGCTGACAGGCAGTCCACCTCATCCCTCTTCTCTGCCAGGTGAATGGTCAGCATCTGGCGGCACACAAACACACACTGTCAGTAACTCATGGCGAAACACACTGTCAGCAACTCATGGCGAAACACACACTGTCAGCAACTCATGGTGACAACACACTTTCAGTAACTCATGGCGACACACACACTGTCAGCAACTCATGGTGACACACACACTTCAGTAACTCATGGCGACACACACACACACTGTCAGTAACTCATGGCGACACACACACACGCTGTCAGTAACTTATGGCGAAACACACACTGTCAGCAACTCATGGCGACACACACACACACTGTCAGTAACTCATGGCGACACACACACACGCTGTCAGTAACTTATGGCGAAACACACACTGTCAGCAACTCATGGCGACACACACACTGTCAGTAACTCATGGTGACACACACACACGCTGTCAGTAACTTATGGCGACACACGCACTGACAGTAACTCACGGCGAAACACACACTGTCAGCAACTCACAGCGCACATACATCAATGCAGGAATGAATTATGGGAGCAACTTCCCTTCACAAACCCATCATAATCAGCTATTTAAGCCAGAAACTACAATACTACAATTCCTGAATCATCATTTTAATCACCACAGAATAACTTTGGTAAGCAAGTATCACAAACTAACATGGTGTTCAATACATATAACGCCCTCAAAACAGGAACAGACATGTTTTTTAGGGAGAATAGGACGATGAAAGGCTAATAGGGCGGTAATGATTCTCGTTCACCTATATTTATCTCTAACAATACTCTTATTATCACTAGATATGCTATAAATAAGGTATTATGAAGTACACACACACACACACTAGTCACCACAAGGTCTCATTCATTCATTCATTAGAGGGGAAAGACAGTGGGGGAAAGAAGAACTAGGAGGAAGTTAAAAGAAAATGAAAAATGAAAATGAGTCAGAGGAAACAGACGGGCTGATAAGGTCCCACAAAGATCCCACAAAAAAGAAGAAGAAAAAAAAAGGTGTTCAATACATACATACACACTAGTCCCCACAAATTCCCACTCACTCACCCCTGTCTTGAGGTCCACAGTGAACCAGCTGGGTACAAAGATGGCCTTATTCCTCTTCTGCTTCTCATGATTCAAAGTCCACCTTGCCCAAGTCCTCCACCTTGCCAGCCTGCAAAGAAGAACATCATCACACAAAAGCTCTTACTTCCTCTCTAAGACAATCATTCTCCTTCCCTCCATCCTCTCCACCTCCTCCCTTCCCTCTCTCCCCTCCATCCTTCCACTTCCTCTGACCTCAAGCCACCATCTCATCATATTTTAATACAGAAATCCTACCATAAGATGATTATTTTTCCAAGACAATCATGCAATACAGATGTGTGGAATTTCAAGCTGGAAAAGCGTAGATTTAAAAAAGAAATAGGAAAAAACTGGTTCACAAATAGGGTGTAAATGATTGGCATGGACTCAGTAGACAGGTAGTTAGTGCAGAGTCATTAGAGAGCTTTAAAAGGAGGCTAGATAAATTCATGGATGGGGATGAAAGGTGGATGTAGGTAGTGTTTAGTAACAGGAACTACCTCGTGTAGGTTTCACGGCCTCTTGTAGCTTCCTTATGTTCTTATGTAGATGCCATGCAATTCCCTTGGGCTGTTAACACACTACACGTACACACAACGATCCACTCACTCACTTGTCAGGATTTAGGGAAGCACACACATCTGTCCCCATACATTACTGATGGTGTCTTGTGTTTACGTTAAAATTATACAAATGCTGCATTGCGACTGATTTCAGGCACAAAATGTACAAAATTTAACATTGGCAGTCACGATAATCAAATATGAAGTGTTGTATTTCCTGACCTCTCCCTGTACAACAAAACAACAACACTGTGGTAAGTAACAGCTGGGAATCATAGTCAGAATCACAACCCTTACCTTGAGGATGTCCCAACACACCACATTTTCCTCGGTGTCGCGGGTGAGGACGTGACGCTTGTCGTTGAGGATGGCGTAGGACTTGATGGCCGGGCCGCCCTTGATGGTCCAGTCGGGCTGCGCCATCACCGGCCGCAGATCCCTGGGCTCCTCGTTGTCACAGTAATCCTCTATCTGGGACAGCCTGTTGTTTAGCGGCTGTGTGGGGGAGGAAAGGAGAGAGGTTAGGTTTTTTTTTAGGGTGGGTGTAGGGGTTTGAATGAGGGGTTTGAGGGGGGTTGAGGTGTGTAGGGGGTGGAAAAAGGTGTGTGTGTGTGTAGGGGTAAGGTTAAAGGGGTTGTGTGGGGTTGAAAAGGGGGCATGTGTGTGTGTGGGGGGGAATGAGGTGTGTGTGTAGGGGGTTGAATAGGGGGTTAGGGAGAGGTTAGGGGTGAGAGGGAGAGGAAAGGAGATCAGCTAGTGAGTGGATGTGCAGTTGGAAAAAATAGTCCGGAAAAAAAAGGGAAAAAAAAAAAAAAAAAAAAAACGTAGATAACCTTGCCAAAAAATGTAAAAAAGTCGCCAAAGAAACAAAAAAACAAAAAAGCAAAAAAAAACGTAATTAGAAAAAAATAGAATAAAAAAACCCCTATGGAATGTAAGCATGTATGACAATGATATGTATGTAAATTAGTGTACTGTATAAGCAAAAGATAATGGAACCTAAACATTACAAAAACGTAGACAACCGACATGTTTATATTTCCACAACTCCCAGGCATCCCTTCTCCATGCCCAAATGCTCCTACAGTACACCCGACCCTCAATTTAACCCCTTGAGACCCAGAATGTAATTTCCATTGTAATTTGGCTACTATTAGACAATTTTTTGTGAATATAAGCAATATTTTATAGATATGACCTGTCCAGTATCCTTGTCGACTAACAAATTTGGTATATTGAGTTACTTTTCGAAATTTTATGGCTCGACAACATACAATTTTATATAGCAAAGGAAAGATCTGGGCGTGAAGGGGTTAATGGACTAAATGGAAATGAAATGTCCGTTGCTCGAAAAAGTCTGTTGCTCGGTATTCTTTTTTTTCTTTTCTTTTTTGCCCATAATGTCTTTAGTCGAGTGGCCTAAGAACACCCACATGCTGCCCATTAACCCCTTGAGACCCAGAACGTAATTTCCATTGTAATCTGGGTACCATTAGACGATTTTCAATGAATATAAGCAATGTTTTTATAAATATGACCTTTTTAGTATCCTTCCCCATTAGCTAATTTGGTATATTAAGCAACTTTTAGAAATTTCATGGCTAACAACAGACTATTTTATATATTAATGGAAAGATCTGGACGTGAAGGGGTTAACTACCTTAGACCATTATAGAAAACGGACCCTCACCTATAACATCACAGGTGTCAGTATGAAATCCAGCCTGCATCACAAACGGGTGGAGGGCCACACACGCCCCTAGATAATAGCTACTGACGCAAAAAAAAAAAAAAAAAGAGAAAAAAAAGTAAATTGTACAGTTGAGTGACATTCCCTGGACCTACCCAGCACTTGATGGCAGAGCTCGTGGTGGCCACATAGAGAGCTGAGTTGTCCGGGGTGAGCAGCATCTTGAGGATCGGTGCTGACTCCTGGCACACCAGCACACTCTTGTCTGGTGTTCGTGTCTCACACTTGTAAATAAGTTTGTCTCGCCCTCCAGAGTATATAGTCGTGAAGTTCTCATTCACCTGTGTAAGAAACATTCACTGTGATTCTTGTGAGGTGAGGGAGGAGGAGGAATATGTACTTTTATTTATTAATATCTCTGATGCCCTACTCCCCTCCATGAGTTTCCTCTAGTTCCTTTCCTTCCCATTTCCGGGAACAGCCAAAACAGGCAGCACCCATCCTAGATATGAGGCACGGTTTTCAAGCAGTGAAATCAAGGACAGCAGAGGGTAGCAAGGTCTTTACAGAAATACAACAGTGAGGAAATTTGTCCTCACCAGCACTAGTCTTCTACAACCAATCACCAGCTTACCTGCAGGGCCCAGACGCCCTCCTCGTGAAGCATGATGGTCTTGGTGCAACACTGCTGGCCCAGCGACCATATTTTGATGGTTCCGTCAGAGCTGCCGGAAATCACTTGAGTTCCGTCCCGGTTGACAATAAGAGACTTGACATTGTCTGTGTGGCCTGCGAATAAAGGAAAAAATATGATTGGTGTGTGAGCGGAGCACTTTGTATGTATGTTAGTAAGGGATAATGTGGTAACCGAGCTGTTAAAGCAAGTCCTGTGCCATGGTTTTAGGAATCTGGCCACATGGAAAAATTCAAGCAAAACGTAGCACGGAGCAACTTCACATGCTGCTTTAATGTGGTAACCGAGCGTTATTGGAGAGTATATGTTGAAGTTCTTATTTGCCATTCAATCCTATTATTTTGGTCTTTTGAACAGTCTTATTCAACTGTCTTATGAACAGCAGTTTACGTACGAGATTGTTTGACAGCAAAATTTACTACTTTTAATTGAGAGCTACACACTATGGAATAATCAAAGTAGTCCGTTCATGGTGTCAGTCGCCACATGACAACATGTAAGTAGCAGGAGACCTCCACATGTGTCCTTGTTGCAATACCTGGAAATGCTATCACCATCTATTTGAGGTTCCATACAGCTGGAAATTCACTATTCCGTCCGCTGGACAACAAGAGAATTAACTTGCATGCATTGTAGCCTCAGAGTAAAATGAAAAATTTATTGCGGATTTGAGCACAACTTTGTTTGTATGTAGAGAAGGGATAATTTAGTAAACCGAGGTACTGGAAACGCGCATTGTGAAGTTCTATTTTGCCATTCCAATTCTAGTTGGCTTTCCGTCTCGTGACAACTGTCTTATGCCAGATGTTAGTAGGAGTCTTGTTTGAGAAGCAAAAAGATACTTTAGTAGACTACATACTAGGGAATAACCGTAAGTCCTGGGTCTGGGTTTGTCAGGGGTTGGCACATGAGAATACATTCTGGTATAACTGTAGCAGGGAACATTCAATGCGTATTTTTAGCATATGGGAATGCTATTCACGCTCTCATTAACTTGTAGGTATACTACAGGTGCGATCATTAACTTAGTTTACTGCTGCAAGGGGCACATAACAAGTAGGGAATAACTTGCATATATGCATTATAGGGACTATGCAGTGATTTAAGCTATTGAGGGTAAATTATAGTCGGGCTCTTCAAACTAAAATCCTATGTTGGCTTGCTATCATGCATAGAGGGCATGATATACATAATTCAGTTCACCAAACCTATTAGGTGGGGAAATACTCACAGGAGCGAAAATTAAGTTTAGAGGTTATGTGGGTGCGGGATCCAAGATTTGAGGTGCTTATCCGGTGCGATCATGAGATGTAGGTTAAGTCAGGGGTGCGTTCATGCAACTTTAGATGGTAATACTTTCGGGTGCCATTAAAGATGAGTGGGAAGAAAAGTCATTAGTAGAACTACTATCGGCGCGGTCAAAGCTATTATGGGGAATGCTCTTGCACGAGATGACGTAGGGGTAATACTATGTCAGGGGTGCGTATCATTAAGCTATTAGTAGGGGTAATACTATGTCAGGGGTGCGTATCATTAAGCTATTATCAGCCAAGACGCCAAGGGTTCCATCCCAACCAGATACCAACCAACCAATCAACCACAATCACCATATAGAGTTCTCATTATTATTACTGTATACCACCCCTAACCTAACCTAACATAATTGGTATACAGTAATAATAATGAGAACTATATGTGGTGATGTGTTGTTGAGGAAAGCATGAGGATGAGGACGACTATTCTTTGACCTCATAATGGGACTGGCCTAGAGCAGGAATAAATGCGACAGAAGCCCTCTTATTGCAGGTTGATGATGGAGCAATAACGTTATGAAGGGTTGTCCCCCCACTCACTGGTGACGGTGTTGTTGCTGGCGGTGAGGGCGGTGAGGGTTTGCACGTCCCACAGGAAGATGGCCTTGTCCAGCCCCGCCGAGGCCACCTGCTCCCGGTCCTTCGCGTAGGCCAGCGCCCGCACGTAGTCCTTGTGGGTCCTCAGGGTGGACATGCAGAACCCCTGTGTGTGTGTGTGTGTGTGGTGTGTGTGTAAGTGTGTGTGTGTGTGTGGTGTGTGTGTGTGTGTGTGTGTGTGTGTGTGTGTGTGTGTGTGTGTGTGTGTGTGTGTGTGTGTGTGTGTGTGTGTGTGTGTGTGGTGTGTGTGTGTGGTGGTGTGTGTGTGTGTGTGTGTGTGTGTGTGTGGTGTGTGTGTGTGTGTGTGTGTGTGTGTGTGTGTGTGTGTGTGTGTGTGTGTGTGTGTGTGTGTGTGTGTGTGTGGGTGTGTGTGTGTGTGTGTGTGTTTGAGGTATAATAAAGATCAGGTTTTTTTCCATAACACAATTTTTTTTATAGCAATGTGGCTACAAAATCACATTAGTAATAAACAATCATTAAACAGCAATAACCTCAATTCAGTAAAGCCTTGCACGTACAGTCAATTCCTCTAACATTACAGGATTCACTTTTTTGCAGATAGTATTGCTCAGTATTTCATTTCACAAAATCTTGGCTTCTCCATAAAGTCACTGAATGAAACCCACTCTCTTATCAATGAAATAACATCTAACAACAATATTAAAAGTTCTTTCTTCCCGAATATTATCACGAACATCAATTCTCTCAATTCTTTATAACGCCTTAAGGTTTTATATTAAGTTTTCTTAGCCAGCTGACTTGAGGAACAGAAAGTACATACCTTGTGTGCATTCCATACTTTGACGGTTGTATCTGCACTTGCTGATATCACTGAAAAGAAAGCACAAACTCAGCATGCAGCCTCCTGACCCAATTCCCACCACCCACAATAGCTAAAAGTGCCATGACACGTAACTACATTGTGTCAGTCATCAATGTGGAATGAAAGCAGTGATCCACCCAGAGAGAGAGAGAGAGAGAGAGAGAGAGAGAGAGAGAGAGAGAGAGAGAGAGAGAGAGAGAGAGAGAGAGAGAGAGAGAGAGAGAGAGAGAGAGAGAGAGAGAGAGAGAGAGAGAGAGAGAGAGAGAGAGAGAGAGAGAGAGAGAGAGAGAGAGAGAGAGAGAGAGAGAAGAGAGAGAGAGAGAGAGAGAGAGAGAGAGAGAGAGAGAGAGAGAGAGAGAGAG
>JACEEZ010016349.1:315000-352500 GCA_016584305.1 Chionoecetes opilio
TGAGTGGGAGGGAGTGTGGCAGTGAGTGGGAGGGAGTGTGGCAGTGAGTGGGAGGAGTGTGGCAGTGAGTGGGAGGGAGTGTCGGTGGTAGGGAGTTGGAAGTGTGGCAGTGAGTGGGAGGAGTGTGGCAGTGAGTGGGAGGAGTGCATGGGGGAGTGCATGAGTGGGAGGGAGTGTGGCAGTGAGTGGGAGGGAGTGTGGCAGTGAGTGGGAGGGAGTGTGGCAGTGAGTGGGAGGGAGTGTGGCAGTGAGTGGGAGGAGTGTGGCAGTGAGTGGAGGAGTGTGCAGTGAGTGGGAGTGGCAGTGTAGGAGTGCAGTGGAGGGAGGTGCAGTGAGTGGGAGGAGTGTGGCAGTGAGTGGGAGTGTGGCAGTGAGGGGTACTGAACTGTCGGATGCTTTCCTAGCGTTTTACCCTCATGTTCTCATTCAAATATCAAATATCAGCAGTAGCTTGAACTTTTCAATGGCTTTCCTGGTATCAAAACTGTCTGCATTATATACATGCATGTAAATTTGGCAACACCAACAACGCAGCATTTGTTCATCCACATGACAACAATCATTTCATTGTTCGGGATGCCAGCCAAATGTTGTCCAAATGTAATAATCTTAAAGTAATCGCCCAGACCCATTTTTTTTGCCTAATTATGTTGAATGTACATTCAAAACACCTAATCCACCAAAAATAATTGATTTCCAGGCCTTATTTCCGTAAAACCACGACTTTTGTAAAAAGCGCGCAATTTTTTTTTCTTCCCTCCAACAGGGCTAGGAATATTATTGATGACGTCACAGGAGGAACTCCAATGTAAACAAAAGTCTTCTGCCTGTGTATAGTAGTAGTAGTAGTAGTAGTATAGTAGTGGTGGTATAGTGGTGGTAATAGTAGTAGTAGTAGTAGTAGTAGTAGTAGGTAGTAGTGGTGGTAATAGTGGTAATAGTAGTAGTAGTAGTAGTAGTGTAGTAGTAGTAATAGTAGTATAGTAGTTGCTTAGTAGTAGTAGTATAGTAGTGGTGGTAGTGGTGGTAATAGTGGTAATAGTAGTAGTGTAGTAGTAGTAATAGTAGTAGTAGTAGTTGCTTAGTAGTAGTAATAGTTAGTAGTATAAGCCACCCAGCCACACCACCGCCTTGCCACATAGCGTAGTATTGACGGTATTATTACGTGTTATAGGACAGATATAGACAATATGGACAGATTATATAACTAAGGGAAGGATTACTGCTAGAAGAGACAAGGTATTACGTTGTGAGAGACAGTGAGATGAAGAGATAATGGCAAAGGAGAGATATGTATGTGTGTGTGCGTGTCTCTCTCTTCCTTCCTTCTTCCTCCTCTCTCTCTCTTCCTCCCTTCTTCCTCATCTCTCTCTCTCTTCCTCTCTTCTTCCTCCTCTCTCTCTTTCTCCCTTCTTCCCCCTCTCTCTCTCTCTTCCTTCCTTCTTCCTCCTCTCTTCTTCCTTCTCTCTCTCTCTTCCTTCCTTCTTCCTCCTCTCTTTCTCTCTCTTCCTGCTTTCTTCTTTCTCTCTCTCTCTCTTCCTCCTGACTATAAGGTTGTAGTGGTGGTTATGATATAGACAATATGGACAGATTATATAACTAAGGGAAGGATTACTGCTAGAAGAGACAAGGTATTACGTTGTGAGAGACAGTGAGATGAAGAGATAATAGCAAAAGAGAGATGTGTGTGTGTGTGTGTGTGTGTGTGTGGCAACTCTAACCTACTGTCTCTCTCTCTTCCCTTCTTCCTTCTCTCTCTCTCTCTTCCTTCTTCTTCCTCCTCTTTTTCCTCCCTTTTTCCTCCTTCTCTCTCTCTCTCCTTCCTTCCTTCTTCCTCTCTCTTCTCTCTTCCTTCTTCTCCTCTCTCTCTCTCTCTTCCTCTCTCTCTCTCTTCCTCCTTCTTCCCCCTCTCTCTCTCTCTCTTCCTCCTTCTTCCTTCTCTTCTCTCTCCTCCTCTTCTTCCTCTCCTACTCTAGTCTTCCTCTTTTTTCAGTGCGGGAAGAGGAGGCTTCCTGCTGTGACGTCACCGAGCCGTGCTGTGTCGTCTGCTTGTCGTGAGGAGCGTTTTGAGAGCTCGGGGAATTTACAGATTTTGATTGCGGATTATTTAAAAACGGCTGAGTGGATGCAAAAAGTGACAACATATTGTTGATATACTCGCTAATGGCTATAATTTGATTGCATTAAATCAGGAATGATGAAATGGTCTGGACGATTACTTTAAGAAACGTAGGATAGTAAAATTAGTGTGCATTAATTAATAGATGTAACAATTTCAACCTTAAAATGATTGTTCTCACACTCACACACACACACACAAGGGGAGAACAGATCAAAGTGTATTTATGTAAACCCTTTTTCTGATGTGGATTTGTAGATGGAAGTGTGTGACGGTTGCACAAGTTCTCATGTGACGGTGGATCTCTCTCTCTCATCTTAGTGCAATAATTTACTCCATTATTCCCTTCGGTTATAATGGACGAGAGCTGCGCGGTCGCTACCACTGTTACCACTTACGTTTTCTACATTATTATTTGCTCAGTATACTGTGCAGTATTAATCCACTTCCGGTAACTTTTAAAACTTATATCCATATTGAAGAAATAATATAGTTGTCTAAAAGCGCATACACACACCGTCCCCATCCGAAGGGCCCCCCCAACCCTTTAGGTCCTTTTTAGGAGGTTAGGTTAAGGTTCGGTTAGGGTAATAATTCTCCCGGCAGGGCTGGGCAGAGCGGACCACTCGGCGGCTGGCGGGTGGGCTGGCGAATGCGGGTCAGGGCGAGGCACACTTGTTTTCGTACAATTCCGTCACTTCCCTGGTTTCTGAGACACTGGCTATCATTTCCTGGAAAAGCTTTAGTGCTTTTTCTGATGGAGATACATTGCTATTAATGGAAACGGCGATCCTAGGATTTGGTGATGAAAATAAAAAAATAAAAAATTTTAAACAGGTTTCTGGTAAATAAAAATATCTCTAACTGAAAAAGCACCAATTTTTTGCAATGAAAAATTAGTCCGTGTCTCAGAAAATGACCGCGCAGTCCTCGTCCATTTTTAGCACCGGTCGTAGAATGTACCACCGTCGACGAGTTTTCGGTTCGTGTTTCGACGAGAATTCCGGTCGACGACAGTTCCGTAATTCGTGAGTGGGAGGGATTGTGATGGTGAGTGGGAGGGAGTGTGGTGATGAGTGGGAGGGACTGTAGCGAACTGACACTCGTAACTCAAAGCCTTTCCGCTGTCAATCTTTCCCCACACAACACCAGGCATATGCCAACAATAACACCGCTCACACACAACAAACACAACAATACAACACCTCCTACAACACCCTGCATCACAATACATCAATAATACAACCCAATACATCAAATAGCAAAGGCTGAGCTGCCAATCTAGACGTCAAACCGCCCGTTATGAATACTTAAGGTTTCCAATGTTTTGCCTTACCTGCTAGTGACCTGCTGTCTTTCTGCTACTCCCTGCTAGCCACACACGCCCCTGGGGACGCCCTGCGGAGTGTCAGGACGAGTATTCCCCGCCGGGTGACTGACAGAGCTCTACCGCTGAGCCAGGCGTTTGTTTACTGACTATTTGACGGCCGACTCACCCCAATGGACTGCAACTCACCTAAATATACCAAAAACAAATACAATAACCCACAATATAGCGTAAATTATATCTTTAATACTATCTTTAAGACTTCTTTTGCAGTATTATGTTGTTTTGAATTGATTTCTATGAGTAAACACTGACTTTTAATCGGCTAAGTTGCATATGGTAATTCCTGGCATCGTGTTTCTCTCCCTCTCTCTCTCTCTCTACTATACTTTTTTTTTTTTTGCTCGCGACCGTAGAGTATTTTCCTGTGGTAGGGTTGCTGTAGTTGAGGTATTTTCTTATCCTTATGCCAATTTATACCGTGCCTATTAGCCCAAAAAAAATGATAAATGACATAATAAAATGATGCAAGGAGATTGGAGGCGTAGAAAGCTGGAAAACGCATCTGGTATATATACAAAATAGCAGTATCTTTGAAATTATACCTCAAATATATCTAGAAATGGCTTAAATTAAATAAATATATGCTATTTTGAGTTAATATTTTGTGTTTGGGTAAAGTTAATAAATATTGTTATTAAATGCATCAAAACACAGCTGTCAGGGGCGCGAGGGGCCGGTCTGGGGATGTTTACTGTCTCACATCCTATTATGGAAGTTCTACCTACTTATATGGTGAGTATAATGACCACTACATGTTATTCTATTATTCATGGAGTGTTTGTGGCATAACAGTGGGTTCATATAGGCTATAGGGAGGGAAAGGTAGACACACGCAGTTCCCTTCAGGCGGGTCACTCCCTTCCCGCGTGACCCCAGACTCGCGGGTCAGGCTTCCTAGGGGCTGTATTGACCTGTTTGCCTGTTCATATTGACCTACTGGTATATATTCAGCGTTGAGTCAAGCTTGTAATGTCTCTCTCCATCTCTTGATATCAATCTATCGTGAAATGCTGAGTCCTTTCCCGCCCTTATTATGGTTTATTTTGTCCAGACCTTCACAGATCCCTTCAGATAACTCTAAAACGTAATACTAAAGTGGGGGAGAGATTATATAATATAAAAAAAATGACTAACCTAACCTGGTAAAATTCTAGTTCTTAACCACCCTTAGGTCTCGCTAGGAAGTTAGTGGGGTAAATTTTCTAGCATTTCTAGCTCCCCCTAAATGACCCCCCTGGGACCCTAAAATAATATTACTAACCTAACCTCACTATAACCTAAACTAACCTTATAAATAACTTCTTAACGAGACCTAAGGGCGGGAAATAACTAGAATTTTTACCAGGTTAAGTTATATTGAGGTTAGGTTAGTCATTTTTTTGATATTTTTTAATCTCTTCCTCACTTTATTATTACGTTTATTTACGGAAGAAAAACAGGTTAATATGGAGGAGAGTTTCACGTACGCTACAGACCTTACTACTCACGAATTCAAATTTTTTTTTGGTTCAGTATACTGTACACTACTACTCTACTTGCGCTCAATGAAAAAAAATAAAAAAAATAAAAAATAATATTTTGTGGTTAAGGTTAGGTTAGGTTTCTTTAAAACCTGTAAGGTTAGGTTAGGTTGGGTTAGGTTAGGTTGGGTTGGGTTAGGTTAGGTTAGGTTAGGTTAGGTTAGGTTAGGTTAGGTTAGGTTAAAACAAAGTTAGGTTAGGTTTAAATTTTTTTTTCAGTTTTTTTTATTTTTTTTATTTTGGTTTGCGCAAAATAAAACTAGCACCATTAGAACAAGCACCTATTGTAGGTCAAGAAAAAGTAGTTGGTGTCTCTGAAAACGAACGTGAAACTCTCCTCCATAATTACCGAAAAACTCACCTCACTTTATTATTACGTTTATTTACGGAAGAAAAACTCATCTCACTTTATTATTACGTTTACTTACGGAAGAAAAACTCACCTCACTTTATTATTACGTTTATTTAGGGAAGAAAAACTCACCTTATTGATGTCAGTGCTCGCGGGAAGAGGCACCAGTGGCGGCTTCTTGGCCTAACTTTTTCAATTTATTTTGGAAGACAATAAGGAATAAAGAAGAAGGAAGAAGAGGAGAGGAAGGAAGGAAGAGGAAGGAAGGAAGGAAGGAAGAAGACATAGGAGGAGGAAGAAGGAGGAAGGAAGGAAGGAAGGAAAGAAGGAAACTTTTAGCAGCAAACAAGTCCCTGAATTCTAGAGAGAGAGAGAGAGAGAGAGAGAGAGAGAGTTTTGTAAGCAAGTCACTCTTTGTTTGATGGAATAGAGACAGGCCAACCATCTGCCCCTCTCTCTCTCTCTCTCTCTCTCTCTCTCTCTCTCTCTCTCTCTAGAAATCCTCTACATATTTCCACTTATTTAGTGAATTTCTAATTGGGTTGGAGATGCCCTGAACCCATTTCCACGGCAAGATTATAAGTGGACGGGTTAGTTTAGTAAATATCAGTTGGTTAGGAGGAGGTAGGTTAATATTTATTAGTTGGTAGGAGGTGTAAATCTGTACCGAGATATTTCTAGAGAGAGAGAGAGAATGATGACACATTTAACCTTGAGGCCCAGAACGTAATTTCCATTGTAATTTGGGTACCATTAGCCAATTTTTAGTGAATATAAGCAAGGTTTTTAATAGATATGACCTGTTTAGTATCCTTGTCCACTAGCTAATTTGGTTTAAATTAGTTACTTGTCGTGATTTTATGGATCGACAATAGACAATTTTTTATAGCAAAGGAAAGATCTGGGCGTAAAGGGGTTAACATAACTCTGCGGGTAAAGATGTGGGTGGTAAATATTAGGCAGCAGTGGGCTCCCCCTCGGCCTTGATTCTCATGTCTTCTTTCTTATGTCTCCTTCAGCATAATTACCCAAAAAATATTTAAATATAAGGTTGTATAAGGAAACTTAGGGTGAAATAGGGTTTATAATTGTATTAATCAGAAAACTACTCCAGATTCGTGTTCAGCATGACCATCAACCAATGTGGATGAATTTTGGTGAAAAACTGAGATATCGAAATTTTCAATATTAATTATTATATTAATCAGCATTCACCATACTTAGGTAGTACCAAAGACTAACAAGTATACAGTAATAAAGTATACAGTAGTCTTTGGTAGGACATATAGTTTTTTTGCGAGCAGTGTTGAACCAGCACTTTGGTGAACGAAAGTATTTTTTTCTGGTGAGTTTTGATGTGTTTTGAATGAATCTGCTAACCATTTGTTTTTTTGTCATTTTTGTTGAAAAAAACCAAAAAAGTGATTTGTGACAGAAACGATTAGCAGATTCATTCAAAACACATCAAAACTCACCAGAAAACAATAGTTTAGTTCATCAAAGGAAGTTCGGTGTTCATCTGGAAATTTACCATGTTGACACCTACTCATCCTCCTTGTCCCTCTTTCCCCTGCAGGATGTGGAGCACAGCAGAGTGTACATTGACCAGCTCTATTCAAACGACTCACAAAAATGCTTCCAGGCAGTGAGGTGAGGCAGACCCATGCACTTCCTTTCCTTATTTAAATGTAGCTACAAACCATACAAATAAGATATATGTAGGTAGCTATAAAAAATACCCATGTGCAAAATTGTGACATTATGACAAGTGAGGACTTAAATTTAAGTTTTTGTTGAAGTTTTTTAAGCTTTTTAAAATCTAAGCTTTTTTTAATTTGATGATTTTGTTGTCATCAGCGAGTTGAAGTTTGCGGTGATAGGCAGCGTGCGGGAGAAGGGCTCCATCATCGAGCAGGGCGTGGTGGTGCGCCTGCTGCAGATCCTCCGTGCCCCCGACCTGGAGGTCCTGCTCAAGACTGAGGTGGTCACCGTCCTCAACTCACTAGCCAAGGGCCTGCCAGAACACGCCTCAGCCCTCGTGCAGGCTGGACTGCTGCCTGTCCTTTGGGAACGTGAGTCAACATGCTGGTTTTTTGTTTGTTTTGTTTACACTGAAGCCTATAGCGCCTGTAGGCCATTGTTATTACGCCTGTGCTATTTACCTATCTGTTTATAGTCACAGGATTAATTAGTCAAGCTTGGAATGACATGAGTTGAGTCAAGGGTGGAATGTCATGAGTTGTGTCAAGCTTAAAAAGATAATGCTTTTATTTGAATTTCTCTACAAAATCTTATCCGTCTTTGAAAGTTAAAAGTTAATTTCTTGAATTCATCTAATTAGTTTAGTGTAAATGTTCTGTTTTATCATTGTTATGGCCTCATGGCTTCTTGCAGGAACTGTTTGATGTGTGGTTATAAATACTGACTCTTCATCCATTATGGACACACACACAGATAGATAGATAGATATTTATTGACCATAGGATTATAAATTATACATAATATCATTAATAAATAGACAAAACACATAATGTCTAAAAATGAAACATTCCCACAAATTTGAGTCACAAACTGTAGTCCAACAAAAAAACCTCCATAAACTACTAAACACATAAAATTCAACAAGCAGGTCTACTACATATTGGCACTACATATTAACTTGATCAAAACTACAGACAAGATGCAAGTTCCCTCTAGTTACAGTGTTTATAAGTACTTGCGTCCCTAGGAAAGACAAACAAAATAAAATAGCAACGGAAAAGATAAGAATATACATATCTTAGGTATTAGTATTCAAAACTACATGAATAATAAATAACACACACACACACACAGAGCTGGAGGCATGCACAAGTGGAGGGAGTGGCAGTGCGTACACCCAGATGCTGCTGTGTTGTCTGCGCTCCATATACCGGCAAGGCTGTGCCCCGCCACCCCCCGCCTGGGACCAGAAGCTCCTCACCTCCCTCATCCAGCACGGCTACCACCCCCCCAGCAACCAGGAGTGTGTCGCCAACATCCTTGCTCATGCTTGCAAGGTATCCAGGGTTTGTGTGATATGTGCTTTTTAGATGCATGCTTGGTTTAAGTTTGTCATTAACCCCTTCACGCCCAGATCTTTCCTTTGCTTAATAATTGTATGTTGTTGAGCCATAAAATTACGAAAAGTAACTTAATATACCAAATTAGCTACTGGACAAGGATACTAAACAGGTCGTATCTATAAAATATTGCTCATATTCACTAAAAATCGTCTACTGGTACCCAAATTACAATGGAAATTACGTTCTGGGCCTCAAGGGGTTAAGATCATTCCGTGAGGGGACGTGTCTGTGTGTTCTGAGGAGCCCAGGAAAGTTTGAGGTACAGGCTGTGACCTTTTGATAATTGAGTATTGACTGCTGGGTCATGGGCTGTGTGATGGGTCAGAGGAATGATGATGGTGGATGATGATTAACACACTGGATGGCCTTACATAGAGGAGGAAGAGGATATAGTGGGAGAGTATTTGTTTGGAGATGGGAATGTGGAAGAAGCAAAAAGAACAATCAACAGTTTTTGGATGACCAGAGAAAATAAGAAGAAAGAAAGAGAAAGAAACTAAATATAGAATAGAGAAGACAACTAATTAAAGACCCAGACATAAAATACCCAGAAGAAACACGTCAGGGAGTGCCGTCGAAAAAGGCCCGACTCCCGACCAACAACTGAACTGAAATGGCGGTGCGAAGCCTTCACATGACTTGTCACGGTCATCTTGCCTCTCGCATCCCTACATATACTTTTCTAATTACAATTATGTTTGTTGTAAAGCAGCAATAATTCAGCAACTTAAATATATTAATGAATAGATATTTAACTAATCTACCATGAACCCCTAGCAGACCATTAACTAACATCATTGTAGTAGTGTGTGGGCATTGTTTTCGTGTTTTCCCACTAATGGATCCATCAAGAAACGAACCCAGCACAATGGCATGGCATTCCACCCTTCATTAACGTGAGTCTTGAAAACCTAACCTAACATAACATAAGCAAGCTACAAGAGGCCGGGAGATCTACGCGTGGTAGTTTCTGTAACATGCACTGTTTATGAACATGCATGATGCTCTGTAACATGCAAGAGTCATCCTGAGTCTTGCACATTTCAAGTGACTCTGTAGCCAAAAAGTATCACATAGCTTCAAATAGTTGTAGAGCTGAGGCAGTCTGTAACTCAATCATCAAATGGTCATCACTTGTATGGAATATTTCAAATGTTTCTGCTCACAACTTCCTAACACAAATGTCAAAAACTCACGGAAATTAACAAACAATATTTGACATATTTCCTTTCTTTGTGTATATACATCTTTGTTATTAAGTAATATGATTTATTGAAGGAACATCAGTTTAAAGGTGCATGTGAAGTATGATAGTGTATGTGTGTGTGTGTGTGCGCCTGAAGGACCTAAGGGAAGGTACTGACACTGGGTTGTTGGTGTGGCAGACCAGTGAGCAGCAGCAGCAGCTGGTGGAGGCTGGGGGCGCGGACCTGGTGGCCTGCCTGCTGTGCTCCCCCGTGTCCAGAGTGCAGCTGCCCGCCCTGCACTGCCTCACAGCCATGTGCTTCAAGTGAGTCCCCGCCCTCAAGGATACAGTCAAGGATATTCAAGTCTTCCAATACTCGTGACATTAACTTATTTACCTCTTGTATTTTGATAATTTTGCCTGTAATCTCTGGTTTGTTATGCTTTTCATGTTGTTTTAGGTTATTTATATTTATTGTATACTACTGCTGGATCTTATTAGTCTTGACAGCTGATTAGTCTTGACAGGAGGGACGATTTAGGACTTAAAGGTCAAGGATATATTTGTATTACCTGCATATGTATTTTGTTTGTTTGTTTGTCCTCCTAGGAAATTTTTCTCCCAGAATCTCCAGGAATAATATAATTCTGATCAGGAATCTCCAAACTACAGGATGAAAAGTAATATACAATATAAATGCCATTACACCTAGAATTTTTTATTTTTTATTTTTTAAATTTTTTTAAGGGGTCGGTCGAAATTTCCTTCCTATACTTTATAGATTTTTTATTTATTTTTTTTTTTTTTTTTTTTTTTTTTTTTTTTTTTTTTTTTTTTTAATTTTTATAGTGGTCGAAATTTCCTAGCTATATTTACCTATATATACGATTTTTTAATTTTTTTTTAAATTTTTTTTTTTAATCTTTTTATTATTACATTTCCCCCCATTATTCGGATCCTTGCATTACTCGGACCACTTCTTGGCCCAATTAGTCCGAATATGAGAGGTTTTACTGTAGTTTGTTGAAGCACTAAGTGTTTAATTTTTCAGAGGTTTCTTTTGTCCAGTCTTAATTAAATTTTGTTTTATATAATTTATTTATGTTGAAATATTTGGCAGAGTTTTGTAAGAATTCACCACCAGGGATGTGGTTGGCTGCGTGATCTGTGTCATCTTGGGATCTTTCCTCTTGAAGTAATGCATCTGAGGAACTCTTTGGGTTTCAGCTTCCTGCCCACCCTGCCTACTCCATACGGGACATACCAATAATTTATAATAATCATTGGTAGGAGAATAATTAGTAGAAGTTACCTACAGTCATCATGCAAGATAGGTCAAGGTTTCATAGCCTGCACTATAATCAATTTTTTTAATGAGTCAAAAATTCCATTCTATTTTAACCCCTTCACGCCCAGATCTTTCCTTTGCTATAAAAAATAATCTGTTGTTAGCCATAAAATTACGAAAAGTTGCTGAATATACCACATTAGTTAGTGGACAAGGATACTAAACAGGTCATAGCTATAAAACATTGCTTATATTCACTAAAAATCGTCTAATGGTACCCAAATTACAATGGAAATTACGTTCTGGGTCTCAAGGGGTTAAGGTCTCAGAAAAATCATTAGTAGAAGTTTCCATGAGTCAGTGATTCACCCTGACATCATAAGAACATAAGAAGAACATAAGAAAATAAGGAAGCTACAAGAGGCCGTGAGTCCTACACGAGGTAGTTCCTGTTACTTAACACTACCGACATCCACCTTTCATCCCCATCCATGAATTTATCTAGCCTCCCTTTAAAGCTCTCTAATGATTCTGCACTAACTACCTGTCTACTGAGTCCATTCCAATCATTTACCATTCCTTATGAGATGAGAAAAACGCCCTACACCAGCTATTATTATCATTATCATTCATATTATTATTATCATCACCTCAGTACTCATAATGTAAGTACTCCGTGGGAGGAGAAAGTATTTAGCTAAGTATGTGAGTGACTTATGAGTGAGTGACTTGCCATGCCATCATGAGTCGTCCTTCCCCGCAGTAATGAGAGAGTGTCGTCCAGCATCGCCACCAAGAGCTATGGGGGCAAGGCCGTGCCGGACCTCCTGGTGGGCCTGATGGCGAGGGACAGGCCGAGGGAGATGCAGCTCGCCGCCGCCACCGCCCTCACCTTCCTGCACCGCGCCGGGGCCCTCTCCGCCGACGACCCCAGGGTCATATACAAGACCCTGCAGTGCTTGGTAGGTGCTGAGGGGAGGTTGTGATGGGTCAGGCCAGGTAATGGTGGGTGTGGGTATTGGTGTGGGTGTGTAAATCTGTGGGTGTGTAAGTGTGGGTGTGTAAGTCTGTGGGTGTGGGTATGGGTGTGGGTGTGTGGGTGTGGGTGTGTGGGTGTGTAAGTGTGGGTGTGGGGTGTGGGTATGGGTATTGGTGTGGGTGTGGGGACAGTGTTCTCAGGAATCACTTGTCCTCAGGTGTTAGTGTGAGGGTGGGCCAAAATATCCTATGTATTGTTGAGGTTCATTCTTGTTTTTTGTACAAAGTTGTGCCCTAGGAATGGTTTTAACACTGGTATTGCTGTACGTGAAATTGTCATATTCTTTGGATTAGGAATAATATTGTGTTAATGTTAATGGATTTTGCAGTACAGTCAAACCTCTCGTATTCGGACCCTCATTATTCGGATTTTGACATTATTCGGACATTAGTTCATTAGTAGACATTCTTCCTCCTTTTTTTTTTTTTTTTTTTTTTTATATAGGGGTCGAAATGTCCTAGCTATATATTATACACCTAGAATTATTATAATTATTTTTTTTTTTTTTAAGGGGTCGAAATATCCTAGCTATATATACACCTAGATTTTTTATTTTTTTATTTTTTTATTTATTTTTAGGGGTCGAAATTTCCTACCTATATATACCTATACACCTAGATTTTTTTTTTTTTCTTCTTTTTTTTTTTTTTTTTTTTTTTTACATAGTTCCCCCATATCTAATCCCACCACTATTCGGATCCTTGCATTACTCGGACCACTTTAGTCCGAGTAAGTTTACTTTAGTAGTAAGCTTAGGACTACTGGCCCAATTAGTCCGAATATGAGAGAGTTTTACTGTATTGAAGGGTTAATTATTTCATGGGAGATTATTGTCATTGTTTTCTTTGGTAAGTTGGCACCCAGCGTAACTGTCCGTGTCACATCAGGGTAGAACAAGAAGTAACGGATTCAAGCTGGAAAAGCGTAGATTTAAAAAGGAAATAGGGAGAAACTGGTTCACAAATAGGGTGGTGAATGATTGGAATGGACTCAGTTGTCAGGTGGTCAATGCGGAGTCTATTGGGGTCTTTAAAAGGAGTCTGGATAAATTCATGGATGGGGAATAGAGGTAGCTATTCATGCAGGTATTCTTATTCATGTAGGTAGTGTTAAGTAACAGGAACTACCGCGTGTAGGTCTCACGGCCTCTTGTAGCTTCCATATGTTCTTATGTTCTTATGTAGGAGACAAGGGTAGAGCATAACTTATGTTCTATGTGTTGTTCTGTTATGTTCTATGTATTATGTTCTATGTTATGTTCTATTCTTTATGTTCTATTTATGTATTATGTTCTATGTTATGTTCTATTCTTTATGTTTTATTTATGTATTATGTTCTAGGTGCGCATGTGTCAGAGTGACCGGGAGGTGTGGGAGCGGGTGGAGGCGGCCAACACCCTGGCCTACCTGACGGAGGTGAGCACCGACCTGCAGCGCACGGCGGCCATGACGGACCACCTCATCATCACCATGAACGACTACCTGAAGGACACCACGCCGCCCAACGCCCCCGTGCCCCTCGGCATCTCCGTCTCTCCCATCGTAAGACCCGCCGTGCTTCACTTGTCTCTGTTTTTATGGATTACTAGCCGCAAAGTCCGCCCTCTGGGCGGACTTTTTGGCTAACTCCTGCGGAGGGCTATTGGTGGGCCTTTGGCCCACCACCTGTGTTTGGTGGGCCAAAGGCCCACCAAACACGGACTCTCCAGATAGCTCCTTCTAACTTTCCTGAAATCATGGATGTAGAAATGTATGTATTCCCCCCACCCATTCACTCACCCATTACCCATCACCCCCCACCATTCACTCACCCATTACCATCACCCCCACCCATTCACTCACCCATTACCACTCACCCCCCACCCATTCACTCACCCATTACCCATCACCCCCCACCCATTCACTCACCCATTACCCATCACCCCCACCCATTCACTCACCCATTACCCATCACCTCCACCCATTCACTCACCCGTTACCCATCACCCCCCACCTATTCCCTCACCCATCACCCATCACCCCCAACCCATCATCCCCCACCCATTCACTCACCCATCACCCCACACCCATTACCCATCACCCCACCCATTCACTCACCCATTACCCATCACCCTACATCAAGGTTTCCTCAATTCTCGCAACCCACTTCTTTTTCACAATTCTCGCTAATAGGCTGCTAAAAAAAAAAAAAAAAAAAAAAAAAGTGATCGGAACATCTCATAAGTGGGCTTAAAACCTTCCCCTGGTCGACCTGGCTCCAAAAATGTGCCATATGATGTGATTGGGCCACGGGGGGCGGAACCTATACCACACACACACACACACACAGACAGACAAGACACACTTTCGCTTATATTATTATAATAATATATATTATTATCATTTGTTATTGATTATTGGGGTGAAAGATTATTGGTGTTTCATATCCCCTTAACCCCTTCAAGCCCAGATTTTTCCTTTGCTATAAAAAAAATTCTGTTGTCGAGCAAAAAATTACGAGAAGTAACTGAATATACCAAATTAGCTAGTCGACAAGGATACTAAACAGGTCATTTCTATAAAATATTGCTTGTATTCACTTAAAATTGTCTAATGTTACCCAAATTACAATGGAAATTGCGCTCAGGGTCTCAAGGGGTTAAGCGCCTCCGTGGTGTAGTGGCTAGTGCGCCTGGCTACAAATCCGCGTGCCCTGGTTTGAATCCCGGCCAGGGCAGTCGGCGGTCAGCCCAACCAGCTCTTCATCCTTCCTTTCGGGGTTGGTAGATAAATGGGTACCTGGGGAAACCTGGGAAAGGTAACTGTGGTAACACGGATGTCACACTAGCCCTGTGTCCCGGGGTAGCGGGTTCTCACCCACCACAGGCTCAAGGGCTATTGGATATGGATTTGGGGTCTTTAAAAGGTGTCTGGATAAATTCATGGATGGGGAAGAGAGGTGGATATAGGTAGAGTTAAGTAACAGGAACTACTTTGTGTAGGTCTCACGGCCTCTTGTAGCTTCCTTATTTTCTTATGTTCTTATGTACTGCGACGGAGATGAGCACCGAGGCCACGCACAGCTTAGTGTATGCCCCACCTTTACCTTACTTTACAGGAACTACCACGTGTAGGTCTCACGGCCACTTATAGCTTCCTTATTTTCTGATGTTCTTATGTTCTTACTTTATCTCCTCTTATACCTCCCTCATCCACGCCTCATTACTCACCTCTCTCCTATGCCCTCCAGTGGTCCCCTCATCCACGCCTCATTCCTCACCACTTTCCTGTGCCCTCCAGTCCTGCCCTCATCCACGCCTCATTACTCACCTCTCTCCTGTGCCCTCCAGTCCTGCCCTCATCCACGCCTCATTACTCACCTCTCTCCTGTGCCCGCCAGTCGTGCCGTCAGTACAACAACCCCAGCACGTGGCCGGAGCTGATGCTGGAGGCGGCTCTCAAGGTGTACGCCTCCCTGGGGGCCAACGACGAGGACATCCGCCAGCGGGTGATCAAGACGGATGTGCTCATGAACACCATCGTCACCTCCCTCTCCGCCGCCAGTCCCCCCGTGCAGCTGGCAGCAGTCAGGTGTCTCCACTCACTCTCCAGATCTGTGCACACACTCAGAACAACGTTTCAGGTGATTGTTGGGTTGTCACACCGATAACCTTTTCTTTCTGATGAATATACACATATACTGGATGAGCTGTGGAATGTAAAGCAGTGAAATTTTTTGTAGAAGTGTTGAGAAGAAGCCTGTTAAGGTGGATTGCTGAGATGATGGTAACTATATACAGGAACAGGAACACATTACATATTACAGGAACTTCCACGTGTAGGTCTCGCGGCCTCTTGTAGCTTTCCTTATTTTCATATGTTCTTATACTTGTGCAGGACCATGTAGTGTGGCGGCCCCTCATGACAGTCCTGAAGACCTCCAACAACGAGGAGCTGGTCACGGTGTCCTCGTCCACCCTGTGTAACCTGCTGCTGGAGTTCTCCCCCTCCAAGGAGCACATCCTGGACCAGGGGGCGGTGGAGTTCCTGTGCGGCCTCACGCGACGGCCTCACCCCGGCCTCAGGCTCAACGCTGTCTGGGCGCTCATGAACATGGCTTTCCAGGCTGAACACAGAGTCAAGGTGAGTATGCACCTGTGTATGATCCTGTGTATGATCCTCCTATCCCGGGCTGGGTCTTCTTTCTGTTTAACGTCAGTTTTTCCCATAATAGTAGACAGTAGTAGACTCAGTAGACAGGTAGTTAGTGCGGAGTCATTAGAGAGCTTTAAAAGGGGCTAGATAAATTCATGGATGGGGATGAAAGGTGGATGTAGGTAGTGTTAAGTAACAGGAACTACCTAGTGTAGGTCTCACGGCCTCTTGTAGCTTCCTTATTTTATTATGTACTTATGTTCTTATAATATTTTATGAGGTTAGACAGCCGATGATACGCTTCCAACTATCTCTATCCATTACCTCAACTTCTTCAATGCCCAATGCTGCCAGATTCTCTTCAACACACTGCCTCCATGTCTTCCTTGGCCTGCCCCGTGGACGGCGACCTGGAACTTTAACTCTAACAGCTGTCCCCAATGTCTCAGCTTTGCTATTCTACCAGTGAAAATTAAAGATATGTGCTGTGTTGTAAATTACCTCATGGGGTTACTGTATTTGTTTAGGACCAGATTATAGAAAATTCCAGATATTCTAACATTAGATTCTGATACAGTTCTTGTCTGGAGCCTATTTTGCTTCCAGAGCTGTGTTGCCCCCAGGGTTTGATACTGCCAAATTCTTATATTTATTACTCTTTTCTAGACTGTTTTGACCAGACATTCCTAGAGAAATTCATAGTTTCAGTAGTCTCATTACTATGAAAAGAAGCATTATGAGAAAAGATGTCTCCATACAGAACCTTACAGCAATAGTCTTACTGTTTGTACAGGAACTACCACGTGTAGGTATCACAGCCTTTTGTAACTACCTTATTTTCTTATAATAATAAAAATAATAATCATTTTATTTTCACCCAAAGTCATACAGGAAAAAAAAAAAAACACAACAACATAACATACAGACATGAGGGAGTGAACTTATGCTCTTATGTTCTAATGTTTGCATGTTGGTTGTCAGGTGTCCATCCTGCACCACCTGGGGACAGACCAGATCTTCCGCCTCCTGTCAGACACGGACGTCCACATCCTGATGAAGACGCTGGGCCTCCTCAGGAACCTGCTCTCCACCAAGGGCCACATCGACCAGATCATGCAGTGCCACGGCAAGGAGATCATGCAGGTGAGGCTCGGGGCGGCGTGCAGGCAGGGGCTGAGGACTCGAGGCCACTCACTCACGGCCACAAATACGATACAGTCTTGCATTACCTGACAACTCTATGTGCCTGTTGTTGTTTTATTCATCATGGTTATGGCAGTGTTGTAGGCCACTAGATCTGAGGCCTGATGGTGGTTTTTTTTAGGGTCAATAAAACAAATATATTATGACTAATGTATTATGATGTGTTTGTGTTATGACTAAATTACTTTATGATGTGTTTGTGTTATGACTAAATTACTTTATGATGTGTTTGTGTTATTTATGGTGTGTTTGTGTTATGACTAAATTACTTTATGATGTGTTTGTGTTATTTATGGTGTGTTTGTGTTATGACTAAATTATTTTATGGGGTGTTTGTGTTATGACTAAATTATTTTATGGTTTGTTTGTGTTATGACTAAATTATTTTATGGGGTGTTTGTGTTATGACTAAATTATTTTATGGTGTGTTTGTGTTATGACTAAATTATTTTATGGTGTGTTTGAGTTATGACTGAATTATTTTATGGTTTGTTTGAGTTATGTAACTATACTCTGTTTTTTTAACGAGGTGAAAAATCCTAACCCCTTGCTGCTTACTGACTGATATTTGATGCCAGGAGAAGGGAATAGTACGGTTCTTCTTAATTTCAGTTGTATTTTATCATAGTTAACCATATTATCAGGTAAACATGGGCAAAATTTTAAGCATGAGACCTTAAGATAGAATGGAATTTTTGCCTCGCTAAAAAAAAGGACTAAACTGATGTGTTTGTGTTATGACTAAATTACTTTATGATGTGTTTGTGTTATGTAACTAAACTAATGTATAATGATGTGTTTGTGTTGTGACAGGCCATCATCCTGATCCTGGAGGGGGAGCACTCAGCGGAGGTGAAGGAACAGGCGCTCTGCATCCTGGCCAACATTGCCGACGGGGACGTAGCAAAGTCTGCCATCATGTCTAACGAAGACGTCCTAAAAAAACTCATGAATTATATGGTAAGTTGTGATGCCTGTGAATGTAATGCATGGCTGGTCACACCTTTATGTATCATCATCATCATCTTTCTGTTTAACGTCAGATTTTCCCATGTTGTCTTATAGGTTAGAAGGTCGATGATAGACTTCCAAAGATTTTCCCATGATGTCTTATAAGGTTAGAAGGTCGATGATACACTTCCAACTACCTGTATTTCTATCCATTGCCTCAACTTCTTCAATGCCCAATGCTGCCAGATCCTCTTCAACACACTGCCTCCATGTCTTCCTTGGCCTGCCCGGTGGACGGCGACCTGGCATTTCCACTCCAACAGCTCTCCCCAATGCCTCACCACCTTCTCTTCTCTTCACGTGCCCAAACCACCTCAATCTCCTTACTCTCACCTGGCACTTCCACCCCAACAGCTCTCCCCAATGCCTCACCACCTTCTCTTCTCTTCACGTGCCCAAACCACCTCAATCTCCTTACTCTCGCCTGGCACTTCCACCCCAACAGCTCTCCCCAATGCCTCACCACCTTCTCTTCTCTTCACGTGCCCAAACCACCTCAATCTCCTTACTCTCGCCTGGCACTTCCACTCCAACAGCTCTCCCCATTGCCTCTCCACGTGCCCAAACCACTTGAATTTCCTTAGTCTCAGCACTGTACCCTTTAATCAGTTTCCTTTTAATCTCAGTACCTTTTTATCTCGGCTCCTGTAACCCCTTCACGCCCAGATCTTTCTTTTGCTATAAAAAATTGTCTTGTCGAGCCATAGAATTACGAAAAGTCACTGAATATACCACATTAGTTAGTGGACAAGGATACTAAACAGGTCATAGCTATAAAACATTGCTTATAGTCACTAAAAATCGTCTAATGGCACACAAATTACAATGGAAATTACGTTCTGGGTCTCAAGGGGTCAATCCAATAACACATCCCAGAAGTAACCCGTCATTCCCTCCGTGCCTCGTAGGTGATACCCAACGTGAAGCTTCAGATAGCGGCCACCTTCTGCATCAGCAACCTCATCTGGAACGTGGAGGAGGGGGCGGTGGAGCGGCAAAACAAGCTCCGGGAGATGGGGGTGTACAAGCTGCTGCAGAACCTCATGACCACCACCGACACGGGACTCTTCGACAAGTAAGTGACGGGAGGTTTTTATATTCTCTTATTTCCTCTTTTAGATTTGTATTCTTTTTATATTTTATATTCGCTCTTCCACGCATCCTACAGGAGTTATAGGAGGGCATTAGAAGTCCCACAGGATTTCTGTAGTATTCCTAGGTTTTTATAAGTACTTTGACAATCGCATGGGTGGCTCAAATAGGGATTAATAATAATATTACTAATTCTGAAAATGTCTGAAAATACTAATACTGATCATTTTATTGAAGTAATGATTAATCTAGCAATGCCTATCATATTTGTATGTCTTGTAGTAAGTTTTGTCTAATTTGTGATTAAGGAATATGTGGAAGTATCATGTCATTGTGAATTGGCTGAAATAGAGACTTCTAATCATTGTAACTGAAAACTGACTCCATATTCGTGTTCACCATGCCCGAAAACTGCTAGGAACTAATTTTCAAGCAAATCTAATTTAAAAAAATATTGCATTTTGCAAGGGTAGCTATGCCTTGAATTTTTTGAAAATCACGTTTTTTCAATAACTAAAAAACTAAGGTAGATACGTGCAACATGAATAGAAAAGTAAATATGAAGTAGATCAAGGGCTTAAATTTGGCGTAAAGCAAAAATATATAGATTTTGTAATAACCGAGAAAATTGCATATTCGTACATTTATACAAAATATCAATTTTCTCGACAACCATGAGGTGTTTCAATAAACCGATTACTGCATCATGTAGAACACGGGACCACTGCAACATGGAGATGGGACCCTACGAGTGTAACTAATTTCCCGTATATCACAACTATACTCTGGGTTTTTTTACGAGGTGAAAAATCCTGACCCCTTGCTGCTTACTGACTGATATTTGATGCCAGGAGAAGGGAATACTACGGTTATTCTAAATTTCAGCTGCATTTTATCATAGTTAACCATATTATTAGGTAAACATAGGCATCATTTTAAGCATGAGACCTTACGATAGAATGGAATTTTTACCTCGTTAAAAAAAATAGACTCTAGGTAAATACAACAACTTTCCTGCAGCCTTGAGTAACGTGAACCCCGTCCTCTCGCCCTCAGAGTTAAGACGGCCCTGCAACAGTTCCACTAAAATCAGGTCTTGTGACACTTCAGGATTATTTCTATAGAGATCTATTCTATATATGACGTCTGAACTCCATGGCCTCGGACGCACCTTTATTTCCCGTCGGGCACGTGTTTCCCGCCGCCGGAGGATGTGTCGCAGCCGTGACTGTTTTGTTCTGAGCCGACGATACAGTGTGACATGACGAGATTCTCCTCAAATTGAAGTTTTAACAGTTTTTTTATTTACGTTATTTTTGTTTAATTTGTATGTAACTGTATATACTAATACCTGTTGTGAACAGAAAACTAAGTATAACTGTGACTGACCTCGGTTATTATTTTTTTTATAATAGTTAAGCTCAAGAAATAGGGAAGCAATTTGTCGTAACTAAATTATGTTGAGCTAACGTGTTAATAACAAAGCGTTGTACCTTACGTTGGTAGCCCGAATACATGTTATATTTGATTCACTTTATTTTTACAGCGATAACAACAATGGTTTACAAGTTTGGTCAGTGGTGTGACAAGTCATGGCTCAGAACCCATGTAGAGGACTTTTATTCTGTTGTATCATAATCTCTCTGGAGCTGGAGTGTATATACTTCAATATTTTTGTTAATGCATGAGGCGCACACAAAGTCTCCCCAGCAGGAGTGGGTAGTGATGCAACAGTAGCTAGTGTAAGGACCTTCATTCACTGTTATTTATTGATATGTTTCCTTCTCCTCTAAACCTTCTACTGTCAACAACACCATAGTCGCCACTGCACCAATGTCACCAGGTGCCATATATCACAAATTTTAGCATGTTTACAGACTTGTACATACCACTGAAGAGGCATGCAGAGTAGTTTATATTATGTACCTGTCTTCAGTGGCACATACAAATCTGTAGTGATGCTAAAATTTGTAGTATGTGGCGCCTGACACATTAGTACAGTGGCGACTACAGTGTTGTTGACGGTAAGGCTTTCCAAGAGTTAGCCTCCTCTGTTGATTTCCTGTGTGTTCCTTCAGTCTTCTCCTCAATGCTGTAGTTATTAATAAATATAACTTCTATTTTTGTTCTCTGTTCTCCTTTCCTCTATGTCTTCATTGTCACATCCTTTCCTGTGAACTACTTTGTAACCTTTCGTTTGTCTTCCATAGTTATATTTGTTGATGTTATTTTCTTCTTCTGATGCTGATGACTTAACAACTCTTCACAGCTGCCAAAAGTTTCAACATTCTTTACAGCATCATCATGAACTCGGTTACTGTTGTCGGGTGAAAAAGTGTACAGGGAAATAACATATCTTGACAAATGTCATGAAAAGGAACAATGGGAAGTATTCATTGGTGTTCTGATTTGTGACTAAACAACTGAACTTTACCAAAACACATGCCTTTTGTTTTTCGGTTGTTAAACTTTTGAAACTGATTACCGTCAATAACACTATAGTCGCCACTGCACTAATGTCGCCAGGTGCCATATATTAGGAATTTTAGCATCACTACAAACTTGTATGTGCCACTGAAGAGGCATGCACAGTAGTTTATATTATGTACCTGTCTTCAGTGGCACATACAAGTCTGTAGTGATGCTGAAATTCCTAACATATGGCGCCTTACAACATTAGTGCAGTGACGACTAAAGGGTTGTTGACAGTACACAAAAGATGGAAATTTCATTGTCTGAATATTTGGATTTTAGAATGTAACAACGCGATATATAAAATTATTCTTTTATTGTGGTTACTCAAAAATGAAGACAGTTTATGAGATTTTGCTGCATAAATGAATTCCCTGGATTTTTTTTGTCAGAGAAGCAACGCAGACACACGCACACGAAGCCATTGGACCACAAATTTGTAGAAAAAATGTACAAATTTACGTATTAGAGGAAACGTGACACTTTATCGCCGGTGCCGGAGTGTGACGAGGAGGAGAGACGCTATTTTACAGGCTGAGTCAGTTTATTTATTTACTTTTTTCTTTGATAGTGACAGAATAGCGTTTTGTTGATATCCAAGTGTCAGCCGCTGATATTAAAAGTGATTGAATTTGTTTATAAGATCTTTCATTGTATCCTTCATCATCATCATCATCATTATCTTGAATTTGTTTATAAGATCTTTCATTGTATCCTTTGTCATCATCATCATTATCTTGAGTTTGTTTATAAGATCTCATGATTCATCCATCATCATCATACTGATTGTTTAAGATCTTTCATGTATCCCTCATCATCATCATTATCTTGAATTTGTTTATAAGATCTTTCATTGTATCCTTCATCATCATCATCATCATTATCTTGAATTTGTTTATAAGATCTTTCATTGTATCCTTCATCATCATCATCATCATTATCTTGAATTTGTTTATAAGATCCTTCATTGTATCCTTCATCATCATCATCATCATTATCTTGAATTTGTTTATAAGAGCTTTCATTGTATCCTTCATCATCATCATCATTATCTTGGATTTGTTTATAAGATCCTTCATTGTATCCTTCATCATCATCATCATCATTATCTTGAATTTGTTTATAAGATCCTTCATTGTATCCTTCATCATCATCATCATCATTATCTTGAATTTGTTTATAAGATCTTTCATTGTATCCATCATCATCATCATCATTATCTTGAATTTGTTTATAAGATCTTTCATTGTATCCTTCATCATCATCATCATTATCTTGAATTTGTTTATAAGATCTTTCATTGTATCCTTCATCATCATCATCATCATTATCTTGAATTTGTTTATAAGATCCTTCATTGTATCCTTCATCATCATCATCATCATTATCTTGAATTTGTTTATAAGATCCTTCATTGTATCCATCATCATCATTATCTTGGATTTGTTTATAAGATCCTTCATTGTATCCTTCATCATCATCATCATCATTATCTTGAATTTGTTTATAAGATCTTTCATTGTATCCTTCATCATCATCATCATCATTATTATTATCTTTTTTTAGCTTCTTCCTTCTGCCTTGGGGTTGGAAGTGCGATGTAACTACGTCTCTTTTAGGGTAGTAGATGATTGGAATGGACTCAGTTGTCAGGTAGTTAGTGCGGAGTCAATAGGGAGTTTTAAAAGGAGGCTAGACAATTTCATGGATGGGGATGAAAGGTGGATGTAGGTAGTGTTAAGTACAGTACAGGAACTACCATGTGTAGGTCTCACGGCCTCGTGTAGCTTCTTTATTTTCTTATGTTCTTATGTCTCTTCTCCATTCCTTCCTATCCTGTCTCCTTCCATTGTGGGAAAAGTTTAGGTTTACAAATTGGTTTAGTTTTGTGAGTAATATGCTTTATGTTGTAGGAAAAGTGTCATTTGTGAAGATAGAATAGGATAGAATAAATCATGTATTATAGTGAATATTCAACTCCAGGATAGAATAAATCATGTATTATAGTGAATATTCAACTCCAGGATAGAATAAATCATGTATTATAGTGAATATTCAACTCCAGGATAGAATAAATCATGTATTATAGTGAATATTCAACTCCAGGATAGAATAAATCATGTATTATAGTGAATATTCAACTCCAGGATAGAATAAATCATGTATTATAGTGAATATTCAACTCCAGGATAGAATAAATCATGTATTATAGTGAATATTCAACTCCAGGATAGAATAAATCATGTATTATAGTGAATATTCAACTCCAGGATAGAATAAATCATGTATTATAGTGAATATTCAACTCCAGGATAGAATAAATCATGTATTATAGTGAATATTCAACTCCATATTGATATCATTTTATACCAAGCAAAGAGGGTACTGAGAATCATAAGTTTGTTAGTTTATGATATGTTAATTGATTGACTGAAACTATATATTTGCACTTGTTAGATTAGATTAGATTTTTCAAGGCCTCCATATCAATTGCTTCTTCTCTCATATTGTGATGTGGTATATCATTCACATATGCTACTATGGCTAATTAAAGGCTAAGGGCTCTAGTAATAAATTGGCTAACTCTTTGTGACTTAAGTCTTAAACAATCTGATTTCAAACATTTCTGGAGTTTTTTTAATTTTTCTAGCAATATTTTTTTCCCCTAAGTCAGCCTCCCTATGATATAAAGATGATCAGGAGCACTATAGTTCCCTGTGTTTATTATCTGCACTCATATACATTTCTTTCGCATATCATGGAAGGGGTATTCTAGTGTTTGATGTAAATAAAAAGCACTATAGAAAATTTAGATCAGCAACAATAATGATAAAAAAGAAAGAAACACTTGTCATTTCCACACAAATCAGAGTTAATGAGATATAAAAGGATTTACTTCGTTATATTTTCCACCAGCTCAACCTCTAACATCATATTTTGCTCCCGTCTAAGTCCTGAAAAGTGCAAAAAAAAAAAGTTTAAAAAAAAAAGTTGAAATACCATATAGACCTATAAATCATAATTCATAAGGGATTAAGGGATTTATTTAGCTATTATTTTGCATTAGATCAATCTCCCTATGCAGCAAAATCAAGAAAAAATATATAAAAATTATTGTACTCCCGTTGTAAAGGGTGAAAGTTATGTCATCCAGTTACGTGTGCGGTGTAAGATTCAGAGAGAAACAGAGGATCATAATCGCGCCAAATCGTTGTTCGAGATTATTGTTATCCATTGTTATCCAGTGTAATCGCGGCTGTATGGTGTTGCAAGTATATCAGTGGACGGTCAAGTGTGTCGTGATTGTGTTGGAAGCCTTGGTGGAGCTGCAGGGAGGGAAGGAGCGAAGGAATAGACCTTTCAAGAGGCAGGACATTTTTGTTGAACCCGTCACGGTATGTTACCTAAACGTTACCTTTATGTTACCTTATTGATACCACAATGATACCTTCCTTCCTATTTTACCTGTTTACCTTATTGTTTGTTACCTTATTGTGTTAGCTTAGGCTGTGTTATCTTTTATAATGTTACCACGTGTGCTACCTTATGTTACTTTAATATTGCTTCAATTTTTGTTGGACTCGTCCACGGTATAGGGTAAGTTGGTATTGTTTGGTAATGGTGATGAAAGGTGGGTAGGTAGTGTAAGTAACAGGATCGTAACGTAGCTCCGTCGTGTAACAAAAGCGCCAGTGTGGACGGAGCCTCGTAGCGTCACGGCGTAACACCACAGCGAACATTTTGCTACGTTCGCGTAGGGTTCGCGGTAAATTTCCAGATGAAACACCGAACTTCCTTTGGTGGACGAAACTATTGTTTCTGGTGAGTTTTTATGCGTTATGAATTAATCTGCTAACCGTCTCTGTCAATAACTTTTTTTTTTTTTTTATTTTTTTATTATTATTATTTTTTTTTTTATTTGCAACAAAAATGACAAAAAAGCAAATTGAACCAAAACGAACCTTTACCTAACCTAACCTATATCTAACCTAACCTAACCTTTACCTAATCCTAACCTATATCTAACCTAACCTAACCTTTACCTAACCTAACCTACACCTAACATAACCTATACCTAACATAACTTATACCTAACCTAACCTTTATCTAACCTAACCTATACCTAACCTAACATAACCTGTACCTAACCTATACCTAACCGAACCTATACCTAACCGAACCTTTACCTAACCTAACCTATACCTAACCTAACCTTTACCTAACCTAACCTTTACCTAACCGAACCTATACCTAACCTAACCTTTACCTAACCTAACCTTTACCTAACCTAACCTATACCTAACCGAACCTATACCTAACCTAAGGGTTCGCTCCCGTCCCCCCAAATGCACCAAATGGCGGTTTTTGAGCGTGGCATCAAGGGGTGTTACAGGGTGAGGTTACGCAGTGTGTGGACGGGAGGGAGACTGCTGCTTGGGTTCCTTCTGGCGTGGAGGAGGATGTAGGTACTAGTGTTAACCCCTTGAGGCCCAGGTCTTTCCTTTGCTATGAAAAATCTTATGTTGTTAGCCATAAAATTACAAAAAGTAACTGAATATACCAAGTTAGTTAGTCGATAAGGATCCTAAACAGGTCATATCTATAAAATATTGTTTATATTCATTAAAAATCGTCTAATGGTACCCAAATTACAATGGAAATTACGTTTGGGTCTCAAGGGTTTAATTAATAATAGTATAACAGGAACTACCACGTGTAGGTCTCACGGCCTCTTGTCGCTTCCTTATGTTCTTGTGTTCTTACAATACGTCGTAGTGTGTGATGTATATACGTGTTCAGATAATCAGGAAGGTCTTGCAATTGGCGGCATCGGATTTTTCTTTCTCTCAGATAATTATCATTCATATTAATTAAGGAAGGAAAACTGATATTAGGAAATTATGAAACCTTTCCGATTGGAGGAAAAAAACTTACTTTCAGGTGACGTAATTATAGGTCGATCAAATCATGAATCTTACAACTTAGGCATAGATAAAAAGTTTCACCTTCACAAATGCTCGTTAGAGTGGCTCAGTGGCAGAGGCTGGGGCTTGCGTGCAGCGTCCCTGTGTTCGAGCCCCACTCCCTGCTACTCGAGTAACTGTTCCTCCTGGCGTAGTGGCGTGGTGGTATCGTTAATAACCTCGCTGTTGGTATAGGTGTCCTGGGTGTGAATTGTTTAGAGAGGATCCAAGTATGTTAGGTTACTCTTTCACATAATTATTTACATCAGATGTGATTTGTGGAGGGTGTACATTTACTGTGGTGGAGGGGTGAAGAAAGGGGTGATGGTGGTTACTGTGGTGGAGGGGTGAAGAAGGGTGTGATGGTGGTTACTGTGGTGGAGGGGTGAAGAAGGGTGTGATGGTGGTTACTGTGGTGGAGGGGGGGTAGAGGGGTGAAGAAGGGTGTGATGGTGGTTACTGTGGTGGAGGGGTGAAGAAGGGTGTGATGGTGGTTACTGTGGTGGAGGGGGGGGGTGGAGGGGTGAAGGGTTAGCTGATGGTGGTTTTTTCCTTGCAATTATGTTTTTGGCTTTTTCTATTAAAATTTTGAATCAAACTATAGTTGTAAATGAAAATATGATTATCAAGGACAACTAATTTTTGTTAAATGAAACTAGCTATATTACTTTCATCATTTACATTAAAACATTCGAGTTGTGATTTATACGTGCTAAAAGTGTGTGTATGGGGCTGGCGTGATGAGAGAGAGAGAGAGAGAGAGAGAGAGAGAGAGAGAGAGAGAGAGAGAGAGAGAGAGAGAGAGAGAGAGAGAGAGAGAGATAATGGGAGGAAGGATAGATGAATGGAAAGGTGATATAGGAGGGAGTGAATGATGTATATGTGGGTAAGGAATAAGGATGTGAGAGAGAGAGAGAGAGAGAGAGAGAGAGAGAGAGAGAGAGAGAGAGAGAGAGAGAGAGAGAGAGAGAGAGAGAGAGAGAGAGAGAGAGAGAGAGAGAGGATGAAGTGGTAAAGAAGGTAAAGGCATATACAAAGGAATACAAAGGAAGAACAGACAGCAACAACTTTATTAGGGCCAAAAGGGGTTGCCTATAGCATTTCATCTCTATAGTTTCCACGTGTTAGAGGCAAAAGAATAGCAAAGTTGAAGGCTCCTCCCCACCCACCCCGATATACTCCCTCAAAAGATGAGAGGGAAGGAGGTAGTGACTTATAGATGAGTAAGGGTGAGGAAAATGAGTGATGAGTAAGACAGGAGAGAAGACTAGAAATAGTAGAACACCCCCCCCCCCCCAGAAAAATAAAGAAAGTGAAGTATCTTTAAATGAAAAAATAAGTTATAAAAAAGAGAGAGCGAGAAAGCACATAACAAAATGGACAAAGAAGAGAGAAAGATGAGCAATATAATTCACTCAAAAAAAAAAAAAAAAGTGAAATACCTTTACATGAAAAAAATAAGTGAAAAAATTGAGAAAGCACAGAAAAAATAGGAAAAAAGTTAGGAGAGAAAAAGAAAAGAAAAATGAGGACCTAACATAATCCTGCAAAAAAAAAAAAAAAAAAAAAAAAAAAAAAAAAAAAAAAAAAAAAAAAAAAAAAAAAAAAATCCTGCACTCAATGTCCTCCTTGGTTTCCTTGTCGTATCTTTTTGAGTCTCTGTGTGAGTATGTGCATGCGTAGCTGGTGTTCCCTGTGGCGGGCGTGCCTCTCCTGGTGGTGCAGGGCCAGCTCAGCTTCCAGCACCCTCAGCCGCGCCGCCCCCTCAGCCCGAAGCTGCCGCATGCGTGCCCTGCGAGGAGAAGCGAGGTTGTCCTATTTTTTTTATCGTAAAGGACTGACTAACTGACGCAGGGCAAAAAAAAAAAAAAAAAAAATAGGGCGAGGTTAGGCTATACTTTTTTCTTTTGTTTTAATATCATAAAGGACAAAAAAAGGACTGATAAGCGAGGTTGTAGGCACTCAGTTTTTTGGATATCGTACAGGACTGACTTAAGGAAAAGAAGTAAAATAAAATAAAGAAAAGAATAACTGAACGCCCGCTAGTCAACCCAAAAAATAGACAATTAGACACAGACAGACAGGTGTATACAGGTGGACATAGACAAAACGACGCCGAGAAAGAATGATAAATAGACAGATGGACACAGACAGACAGGTGTATACAGGTGGACATAGACAAAACGACGCCTAGAAAGAATGATAAATAGACAGATGGACACAGACAGACAGGTGTATAGGGGCCTACAGGTGGATATAGACAAAACGGCGCCGGGAAAGAATGATAAATAGACAGATGGACACAGACAGACAGGTGTATACAGGTGGACATAGACAAAACGGCCCCGAGAAAGAATGACAAATAGACAGATGGACACAGACAGACAGGTGTATACAGGTGGACATAGACAAAACGGCCCCGAGAAGGAATGATAAATAGACAGATGGACACAGACAGACAGGTGTATACAGGTGGACATAGACAAAACGGCCCCGAGAAGGAATGATAAATAGACAGATGGACACAGACAGACAGGTGTATACAGGTGGACATAGACAAAACGGCGCCGAGAAAGAATGACAAATAGACAGATGGACACAGACAGACAGGTGTATACAGGTGGACATAGACAAAACGGCGCCGAGAAAGAATGACAAATAGACAGATGGACACAGACAGACAGGTGTATACAGGTGGACATAGACAAAACGGCGCCGAGAAAGAATGACAAATAGACAGATGGACACAGACAGACAGGTGTATACAGGTGGACATAGACAAAACGGCGCCGAGAAAGAATGACAAATAGACAGATGGACACAGACAGACAGGTGTATACAGGTGGACATAGACAAAACGGCGCCGAGAAAGAATGACAAATAGACAGATGGACACAGACAGACAGGTGTATACAGGTGGACATAGACAAAACGGCGCCGAGAAAGAATGACAAATAGACAGATGGACACAGACAGACAGGTGTATACAGGTGGACATAGACAAAACGGCGCCGAGAAAGAATGACAAATAGACAGATGGACACAGATAGACAGGTGTATACAGGTGGATATAGACAAAACGGCGCCGAGAAAGAATGACAAATAGACAGATGGACACAGACAGACAGGTGTATACAGGTGGACATAGACAAAACGGCGCCGAGAAAGAATGACAAATAGACAGATGGACACAGACAGACAGGTGTATACAGGTGGACATAGACAAAACGGCGCCGAGAAAGAATGACAAATAGACAGATGGACACAGACAGACAGGTGTATACAGGTGGACATAGACAAAACGGCGCCGAGAAAGAATGACAAATAGACAGATGGACACAGACGACAGGTGTATACAGGTGGACATAGACAAAACGGCGCCGAGAAAGAATGACAAATAGACAGATGGACACAGACAGACAGGTGTATACAGGTGGATATAGACAAAACGGCGCCGAGAAAGAATGACAAATAGACAGATGGACACAGACAGACAGGTGTATACAGGTGGACATAGACAAAACGGCGCCGAGAAAGAATGACAAATAGACAGATGGACACAGACAGACAGGTGTATAGGGGCCTACAGGTGGATATAGACAAAACGGCGCCGAGAAAGAATGACAAATAGACAGATGGACACAGACAGACAGGTATAGAGAAAAAATGAACAACATACAGACAGATGGACACTGACAGACAGGTATAGAGAAAAAATGAACAACATACAGACAGATGGACACAGACAGACAGGTATAGAGAAAAAATGAACAACATACAGACAGATGGACACAGACAGAAAGGTGTATTTAGACATAACAGCACCCTACGAATGCCTGACGGAGGCGACGAAGAAGGGAGAGTGGGTGTCAGAGGACCTACTCGTGACCAAAAAAAATAAAGAATGAAAATTAGACAAATAGACAGAAGGACACAGGCAGACAGGTATAGACAGGTAGATACAGACAAAACGACGCCCTGTGAGTGTCTGACGAAGGCGTTGAAGGAGGGAGGATGTCAGAGGACCTACTTGTGATAAAAAGAATACAGAAAGAATGAAAAATAGGAAAATAGACAGACAGACAGAGATAGACAGGTGGATTTAGACATAGCAACGCCCTGTGAGTGTCTGACGGAGGCGTTGAAGGAGGGAGGGAGGGTGTCAGAGGACCTACTTGTGACAAAAAAAATAGAGAAAGGACAAATAGACAGATGGAAACAGGTATAAACAGGTAGATAAGACTTAGCGGTGCCTATGAGAGACTCTGACGAAGGCGTTGAAGGGTGTGTGGGTGTTAGAGGACCTACTTGTGATACTGGCGTTCCCTAGCCTCAGCGGCGGGGGTACGCGGGGTGGCGGGGCCGTTGGCGAGGCTCCAGGGTTGCGGGGACAGCCGAGACCCCCTATGTGGCAGGAGGAGGGGTGCTGACGCCGCCGCCTCCTCCTCCTCCTCCTCCTCCTCTTTCTTGATCAAAAAGGAATCGCTGCTACAGGATTCTAGTTGTGTTTCTACCGGCAGGGGGCTTGGGGCTCCTTCTTCTTCTGGCAGGGGAAGAAACAGGGATGACAGGGGTAGGATTGTAGACGAGGGACTTATATAGAGGATGTGTTAGAGACAGTTAGACAGAGTAATAGGGTGAAATAGAAGGAAAGTAGGGTTGAAATAGGGTTAACAGGTATTGTAGAGACGAGGGGAGTTATAGGTATGTTAGACAGGGGAATAGGGTGGTAAGGGGTGAAGCAGGTTAGGAAGGGTAAGATAGGGCTCGGGGCTCCTTCTTCTGGCAGGGGGAGAAACAGGGATGACAGGGGTAGGATTGTAGATGAGAGGACTTATAGGTATGTTAGACAGGGGAACAGGGTGAAATGGAGGGTGGTAGGGTGAAGCACGGTTAGGAATGGATGAATAATTAGGAGGAAATAGGAGTGAATAAATGAATGAATGAATGAATGGGTGAATGAAAGGAAGGGTTAGCTAAGGGGATAAGGTGAAATGCAGGGAGGTAGGGTATGGGTTAGGAGGATTGACAGGGGTATGACAGGGGTATAGGGAATCGTATTGAGAGGAATGGATCTAAGGAGAGAGAGAGAGAGAGAGAGAGAGAGAGAGAGAGAGAGAGAGAGAGAGAGAGAGAGAGAGAGAGAGAGAGAGAGAGAGAGAGAGAGAGAGAGAGAGAGAGAGAGAGAGAGAGAGAGAGAAAGAAAAAAAACTATCGTGGGTCCAAAAAATGTCAAAGAAAAAAAATAGGTGCATATTTTTTTCATTTTTTTCTTTACTTTTTATCATGCTAGTCTTGGAGGCGCCTAGAAGTGTAAGGTGAAGGCGACGCAGAAGGTGGTGAGGTTACGTGTCTAATACCTGTTCATTACCTGTCCTTATCTACGTTATAGCCACCCCTTATCTATCAGTAAACGGGAGATGCCAAGATATGCATTATTGTGTATTTTTTTTACTTATCTATCTATCTATCAATATCTATACCATATACTGTATCTATATATCTGAGTACCTATATATTTATCTATTTATCTATCTATAGTCGGACCACCTTAAACTGATAATCTAGGTGGGGCAGCTCAGACGGTACCGGGAACTGTCGCCGATCGGAACTCTCGCCGCCGTCGTCGAGTGTTCCAATTCTTGATATTACAGGACCCAATATATACATTTAATAAAGTGTTACCCGTATTTCTGCATTCAGGGATGAAATACTATCGTTACCTAGCTTGATCAGTTAGGTTAGATTAGGTGCCATTGTCCAGGTTAGGTTCAAATTTCCACGTCGACGAGAGTTCTAGTTTGTTATTTCGGCGAGAATTCCCATCGGCGACAGTTCCATAAGCCGCTCAGACATGCGCCAGTGCCATATAGTGAAAATAATTGGGCTTAACTTTTGTGATATTTATAAAAGGCATCACAAAAGAGATCTCCACGTAGTGATACAATTCTAACGTCAATATTATACACTATGAAAGAACAGTAAATTTAATTGACTGTTGACAAAACTGCCAGTCCGACTCTAGCTAAGGGTGATGAAAGTGTGGGGGGGGATGATAGCTAAGGGCGATGAAAGGTGCGGGGGTGACTCTAGCTAAGGGTGATGAAAGGTGGGGGGGGATGATAGCTAAGGGTGATGAAAGGTGAGGGGGTGACTCTAGCTAAGGGTGATGAAAGGTGGGGGGGGATGATAGCTAAGGGTGATGAAAGGTGCGGGGGTGACTCTAGCTAAGGGTGATGAAAGGTGGGGGGGGATGATAGCTAAGGGTGATGAAAGGTGCGGGGTGACTCTAGCTAAGGGTGATGAAAGGTGGGGGGGGATGATAGCTAAGGGTGATGAAAGTGCGGGGTGACTCTAGCTAAGGGTGATGAAAGTGGGGGGGGGATGATAGCTAAGGGTGATGAAAGGTGCGGGGGTGACTCTAGCTAAGGGTGATGAAAGGTGAGGGGGGGATGATAGCTAAGGGTGATGAAAGGTGCGGGGGTGACTCTAGCTAAGGGTGATGAAGAGGGGGATGATAGCTAAGGGTGATGAAGGTGCGGGTGACTCTAGCTAAGGGTGATGAAAGGTGAGGGGGGGATGATAGCTAAGGGTGATGAAAGGTGCGGGGGTGACTCTAGCTAAGGGTGATGAAAGGTGGGGGGGGATAAGCTAAGGGTGATGAAAGGTGCGGGGGTGACTCTAGCTAAGGGTGATGAAAGGTGAGGGGGGGATGATAGCTAAGGGTGATGAAAGGTGCGGGGGTGACTCTAGCTAAGGGTGATGAAAGGTGAGGGGGGGATGATAGCTAAGGGTGATGAAAGGTGCGGGGGTGACTCTAGCTAAGGGTGATGAAAGGTGAGGGGGTATAGCTTATCCGTACCCGTGTTGGAGTGTGTAGCGCGAGGGGTGGATGCTGGGGAGAGCTGGAAGGCCCCCGGGGTGATGGCGTGGGGCTGGGGTGAGGCACCGTCAGAGGGGCACGGGCGGGCAAGGGCGGCGTGGGCGGCAGCGGCGGTGAAGGCCTCGTGCTCCTGCTTGATGACTGAGAGGAGGGGCGCGAGGAGACTGCCGCCCACCTGCTCCTCTTCCTCTTCCTCCTCCTCCTCTTCCTCTTCTCCTCTTTCCCTTCGTTCTTCGTCCTCATCCTCAGGCATCTGCGTGAGAGGTTTTTGTCGTCTGAACAGACACACACACACACACACAGGGTACTTCGTAGTATAGTGGTTAGCACGCTCGGTTCACAACCGAGAAGTCCCGGGTTCGATCCCCGGGTGGAGCGGAGAAAGATGGGCGGTCTCCTTAAAATCCCGAGCCCCTGTCCACCCAGCAGTGAATGGGTACCGGGGGTTTGTGACCCGCCTCCCGGAGTGGTGGCTTCCCCCAACACTAAACACTAAGCAAGCAAAATAACAATGTATCTATGGAGACGGGGCCATACGAGTGTAGCTCAGGCCCTGTAAATTTGTAAAATACAACTAGCTAAATACACACACACACACACACACAGACACACACGCACCACACACACACACCACACACACCTGTTCCTTCCGGCATCTCTTCTTAGCTCGGAATTTCTCATCTCGCCATAACACCTGTAAAAGCAACACACACACATTACCCCCTTCACTGCACCTGTCCAAAACATCCAATTACCTGCATAGTGTTACCTAAAAGTTCATACATAAATCACTAAGTCTTAATTAATTCATTTATGTATCAATATTATTCTACACAGGTTGCCATATTATTACCACGTGTTTTAAAAGGCTTGGATTTACTTATGATTGTTTGAGAAAATTGTTGATTAGTTAGTTAGGTTGTTCGAGAGAGAGAGAGAGAGAGAGAGAGAGAGAGAGAGAGAGAGAGAGAGAGAGAGAGAGAGAGAGAGAGAGAGAGAGAGAAGAGAGAAAGAGAGAAGAGGAGAGAAGAGAGAGAGAGAGAGAGAGAGAGATTGTGTGTTTGTATGTGTTTATATATGTAAGTGTGCTTGTTTATGTGTGTGATTGTATATGTGTGTGTGTGGTGTGTGTGTGTGTGTGTGTGTGTGTGTGTGTGTGTGTGTGTGTGTGTGTGTGTGTGTGTGTGTGTGTGTGTGTGTGTGTGTGTGTGTGTGTGTGTGTTTACCTGTAGTTGTCGGCGCGTGCGTGGGTATACGTTGCGTTGACTGTTGTAGTCTTGCAGCAGCTGATCCCACGCCTGTCTGCAACGCGCGGTTAGGAACATTACATACTAAGTTAGGAACATTAGTGACAGAGTTAGGAGAATTAGAGACGAAGTTAGGAGCATTAGAGACTAAGTTAGGAGTATTAGAGACGAAGTTAGGAGATTTAGAGACGAAGTTAGGAGATTTAGAGACGAAGTTAGGAGATTTAGAGACGAAGTTAGGAGTTTTAGAGACGAAGTTAGGAGTATTAAGTTAAGAGTATTAGAGACATAGTTAGGACAATTAGAGACGATGTTAGAAGTATTAGAGACGAAGTTAGGATAATAAAGTTAGTAGTATTAAAGACAGAGTTAGGAGTATTAGAGACGAAGTTAGGAGTTAGGAGGTGTTAAAATAATAATAATAATAATAATAATAAATAATAATAATAATAATAATAATAATAAATAATAATATAATAATAATAATAATAATAATAATAATATAATAATAATAATAATAATAATAATAATAGTAGTAGTAGTAGTAGTATAATATAATAATAATATAATAATAATAATAATAATATAATAATAATAATATAATAATATAATAATAATAATAATAATAATAATAATAGTAGTAGTAGTAGTAGTAGTAGTAGTAGTAGTAGTAGTAGTAGTAGTAGTAGTAATAGTAATAATAATAATAATAATAATAATAATAATAATAATAATAGTAATAATAATAATAGAAGTAATAATAATAATAATAGTAGTAATAATAATAATAATAGTAATAATAATAATAAATAAATAGGATGGAGATTATAGGAGAAGAGGGGAAGAGGGGTATCAGTGAGAGGGGTCATGGAGGGGGGTCTTGGCAGGGGGTCTTGGCAGGGGGGGTTCAACACAGCAGGGCACAGCAGGGGTTCCGCGCCACCTGGGGAGGGGCGACGCTGTACTACCCCCTCCTACCCTCCCCAACCTCTCTGCTACCCCCTCCTCTCCTCCCCAACCTCCCTGCTACCCCCTCCTCTCCCCCCCAACCTCCCTGCTACCCCCTCCTACCCTACTCAACCTCCCTGCTACCCCCTCCTCTCCTCCCCAACCTCCCCTGCTAGGATGGTGTGAGTGATAGCAAGACAGACTTTTTCTGCCCCTTCTTATCTCCTCCGAGCCTCCCCACTATCACGTGATTTATTTATTATTGCTTATTATACACACACACACACACACACACACACACACACACACACACACACACACACACACACACACACACACAGGTTATCTCTCTCCATCGGCCGCCCACTGTTTACTAATTGCACTACGAATGAATTGTATTACTTTGCATATTATGAAGTGTTCGGTCAAGGCTGCAACACTGATTCTATTGCTTATGCTTGACTAACTTTGAACTATGTAGCTTTTTGCGTCTAAGTAACACCATCAAACTATTTCTAGTATTTGAGGTTTATTTTAGGTAATACGTAATAGGTTTATTTTAGGGTATTTTAGGTTTAGTTTAGGTTATTTTAGGTTATTTTAGGTCATTTTTGGTTTATCTTAGGTTAGTTTAGGCTAATTTAGGTATAGTTTAGGTAATTTTTTGTTTATTTTAGGTAATTTTAGTTTTTTTAGGTAATTTTAGGTTTATTTTAGGTTTAGTTGCATTTATTATCATTATTATTTTAATTGTTATTGTTATTATTATTATTCTTATTATTATATTTACTATTATTGTTTATTTTTTACTATTATTGTTATTATTATCGTTATGATTCACGTGTATCTCTTTCGTACACTACACACACGTATATTTCTCCAGAAAAAAAATATATGTGTTTTTCCCCTATTAAATAATTTTGTTATGGGACGTGTAATAAAAGGCAATTCAAGATGGCCGTTAATTAATATTTAAGAATTGACATAGATGAGAGACTGATCGGGGAAGCATTATTTTTGTGCTTCCCTATTTATTTGATTTATCTATGTATTTTTTAGATCGGTTACCGTCCTTGCTTCTCTTCTAGTCCTCCTCCTCCTCCTCCTCCTCCTCCTCCTCCTCCTCCTCCTCCTCCTCCTCCTCCTCCTCCTCCTCCTCCTCCTCCTCCTACTCCCCCTCTCCCTCCTTCTCTCCTCCACCCTCAATCATCACCTCATCTTATTAGGTAGCCTTCCAAAATCATGCACTTCTCCTCCTCCTCTCCTCCTCTCCCCCCTCCCCTCCTCCTCTTCTCTCCTCCTCCTCCTCCTCCTCCTCCTCCCTCCTCCTTCTTCTCTCCTCCTCCATCAATCATCACCTCATCATCTCAGCCTACCAAAATCATGCACTTCTCCTCCTCCTCCTCCTCCTCCTTCCCCTCCTTCCCTCCTCCTTCTCCTCCTCCACCAATCATCATCTCCTCAGCCTACCAAAATCATACACTCCTCCTCCTCCTCCTCCTCCTTCCCCTCCTTCCTCCTCCTTCTCCTCCTCCACCAATCATCATCT